>JAVTVY010035885.1:0-149608 GCA_036873755.1 Hanleya hanleyi
GGGCGGGCGCTGATGGGAAACAAGGCATTTTTTTATGGGGCCTTATGGTATTTTTATTCATCGCGGGCCATTTTCTCAAGCTAGTGAATGTCCAATAGGGCGCAAACGTAAAAATAAGTACACGACAGAGATGTTCGAGTTACCAACAGGGAAATGTATTTGTCGTCGGCATAGCGTTGAGGCAAGGGAGACGCTATGAATCTTAGCTATTGTTGGTTTCGCTTGCATAAAATACTCTGATTATCAGGATTTAAAGTATACGCATAAACTCTGTGCCCCATAATAAATGTATATTTATAATGAGAGTGATAGTTAACTCCGATTCACAGTCAATTCACCCACAAACCGATTCACCCACAACCAATTTACCCACAACTTCAGGTCGATTCACCCTCAAAAAAAAGCCAACTCACCCACAACCTGAGGACAATTCACCCACAGTCTTTAATAGTGTTGCTATAGTCATCATACATAATGACTAAATTTCAGGACATGGGTATATTGCATATATTGGGCAATTATTTGACTGCTTTTTGGAGGGCGATAGTCTGGAAAAGTCTTATGGAAAATTAATAAAAAATAGAATTTTAGCCAACGTTGATTTCAAAGCAACATTTGAAGTACCGGTAACTGAGAATTAATCCACAGGTGTGACAGTGTAGTAAACAATCACTCATTGTATAAATAATCTATGGGTAGATTACAAATAAGAGTCAAAACGATGCTTAGTCTATTAACTACATTTTATTCTTCAGAATGATCAAGTTTGAATATTACATGTTTTTGAATAAAATATACACAATATATATATATTGCACATTATATATCATTTAGTACAGACCATGAAATATAATACCTATATTGTATAATCTATGTTTCTTAAAATAGTAATGTTTAGTGTATTAGCTCCATACATGTAGGCCCTAATTGAGCAATGTAACAGAATAGCAAATAAAATGGTATCGAGGCACACTTTGATGGAAATTCCAGCATTTAGAACAAAATTATGAAAAAAAAGTTAAGGAAGAGCAGTTCATGCTGTTGGTCCATACAGGTTTCCGATGGCTCGCAGAAGCTGGAATGCAGTCTACTTCCATCACGATACTCTCTCCATAATCCAAAAATCTTTCCTTGGATCTGACAGAGTTTCTTTTTTTTCTTCAAAGTTTCCCCGCCGATACCAGTCTCAGCTGCAAGTTTAGAAACTCTGCCTCACGGAAGAGCAGAGGTTCAAGGATATGAAACTTATCTTCACATTTCAAGTCAAATACTAAGCAATTGGGCCCGCGATGAAATTACACCTGTCACACTTAGCTTGCAGCGGATTGGCCTTATCCTGAGCTAGCTTAGCACGTTCACTGATTGAGTTGATTTAACAGATGACTCGCAAGTATGGCTTCATACTGCCAAACCGAGTTCTCCAACCAGGTATCCTGAATGTACTTCATATCCATATCCATTAAATATGTTGAATAACCCAACATTGAGACTGTGTGTGAATTGACCTGGTTGTGGGTGAGTTGACTTTTTTTTGTGCGTGAATCGACCTGAAGTTGTGGGTGAATCGGTTTGTGAGTGAATTGACTGGATACCTTAACTCCATATGATAAATTGGGAGTTATTTCATAAGGAAAATATTATTATTATTAGTTATCCCCCTCACGTTAAACCCTTGGCACACCATGCGCAATATCAGTGCAAAAAAATGACCCTTAACCAGGCAATATTTGATGCAATGCCAAGCCAATACTCATATCATGTATTGGCCTCATTCAGTTGTGCTAGCATAGGTTCTAAACTGGTCCCATTCCATTTGATCCATGGCCATTTCTGGCACACTGTATTGGCTCAATAAAAATCAGGAAATCATTGATCATTAACAGTTTATCTACGGCTGTAATTTTTGATGAGTGGATACCCTAAGGGTAGGACGATGTGTTGCATACCAAATGTAGGTCGCAGTCAGAGGTTAAAGGTCAGTGAGGCCTAAAAGTCGAGAAATTATGCAAAATTGCAAATTTGTTGTGAATGGAATGGGGAGGAGGATTTGGCTTAATGTCACACTCGGGTTGGTTTCACTCATACAGTGGCAGTCAGTTTGGTTGTTGGAGGAAGCCGGAGCACCCGAAGAGAACCACCACCCTTTGGCAAGTAACTGACAAACTTTCACACATGAACCAGCTGGGCTCGAACCTGTGCCGGCTCGGCCACTGAAAGCTCTTTCGTGAGTGGATTCACTGTTGGGAAAAGATGTGTTGCATACCGAAAATTAGAACAAGTTCAAGGTCACTGTGACCCCAAAATCAGGAAATCATTAGAATTTTTATTTGTGTCAGTAGATACATTAGAGGGACATGGTGAGTCACATACCAAAATTTAGGGAAAGGTCAAATGTCAAAGTCATTGTGACCCGAAAATCCTGAAATTGTTAAAAAAAATTGTGTTTGTAGATATATTAAGGAAGATGTTGTGTTGTGTACCAAAATTTAGGTCGAGATCAAGGTCACTGTGGCTCCAAAACTAGGAAAACATTAAAATTCTCATTTTTATAGGCTCATCTAAGATGATGTCATGTAATGTGATGGTGAGTTTTGTCCATCTGTCTATTCATCTATTAACATTTGTTTTCCATGTGATATCTCCAGTTTCAAAGTATGGATTGGTACCAAACTTTGGGTAAACCTTACTGGGCAAAGAGGAACCCTATCCATTTGAGGTCAATAGGTCATGGTCACAGTCCCCCAAAACTTAATCCAGTTGAACTGATTATATTGTATAAACCTCGCGTTCAATACATGTTACCAACCTGTCTGAGGATTCAGTCCAGAATGTTTCAAGAAAGTTACAAGAATACAATGTCTCAGAGTTCGTTAGGGCATGACCCATTTCGGTAAATTACACACTGTTCATCACACGCACTATTGTCAATCAGTGGGAACTTCACAGCGCCAGGCAGAAAGTTCAGGGAAGTCCGGGCAGAAAATATATCACAACACAGTTATGTCTTCAATCACTATAGCCATTTACAAGACTCAAACTGTACCTGTAGATATTCTTCCACGGAATGGACTCGTTCCAGAGGTTTCTGGCACACGCTGTCACGTCACCAAGGAAGAGGAGAAACATGTCGCTGTTATAGGAAGGAACGGTGTTTGGGTTGATCTGAGATGATGGGCATCACTCACGGCAGTTGTGGACATCAGTGAGAAACAAACAAGGGCACCAAATATTTTCGTCAGTCACCGTCCCCGTCTGGGTGACTTACCGTCTGCAATACCTCAGTAGGTGCAAAAAGGAAGGAAGGTCCCTTACCTGTTCTCGTTGCAATTGACGATTGTCCTTGGCCTGAATATCAGTCCGCAGATTGTCCACAAGTTTCGTGACGCCTTGAGCAATTACCTGGAGCTCCTGCACTTTTACTGGCTCAGCCATTTTGTCCAAAAGTTAGTACTCTCACTGTCCTCGGTCGATCGTCTGAAGCTGTCGTCTCATGATGTTGTAGTTGTATCCAAAAATTTCCTTATCCTGGCAAGCTCGCCATTATGGAATTTGCGGTCTTCAAGACGACAAGGGCTTGTGCGCGCGATCTTAAGATGTTGTAACGCGAAGTCGTCCACAGACTCGGGTGATGGTCTCCATAAAACCCGTACAATGATAGATTCCAAGGTCCGACTTGGTAGCCTCTTTAAATGAGACAGGATACAACAAAAACGGAGTTCATGTCTGTTGAATATTAAGCCGATTTATTGTAAATTCATTCCACCTAGATTAGGAATGATCGGCGGCATTTGGCAGGCAGACTAACACAACTTCATTAACATCAGACCATTTTGTAAACAGTCATTTTCAGAACTGAAAATAGTAACATCTATCATCGGAGACATGGTGATATTAGCCTCTGTTGAGACCCTATGGTATTGGCCTTCACCGAGACCTGATGGTATTGGCCTGCCTGAATGTGCTGGTCATCCCTTTTTATACATGCCATGACCTAAAGGGTCATGAAATAGTATTTCGGAAATAGTTTTGTCAAAACACATCACAATATCAAGGTTGCCTGCACACAAACTAGATTCTATAAAATTGGTAAATGAAAAGTCGAACTCTATGCAATTATATGGTGGCTAAGAAATCTACTTTTGCCTGAAAATATGGTGGCTAAGAATCGACATTTCACAATGTGTTCATTTTCTCGATAAACTTGACAGAACAAATCAGTCTTTCCAGCACGGTAGGTCATTTGTTTCAACGAAATATTAGGAACAGTTTTCTGGAATGCGCCGGCCAAATTCACTACATAAGAAGTAAGGAATATTAATGGTCTCGTCTAACTTTTAGTCAAATTTCAATTGTTACGTTGTTGCTGCTGTTGTTTTTTTGCTGTTGTTGTTGAAAACAGCTGTCAGTGCATTCTTGGGTACTTGCAATCTTCTTAATAAATGTTTTCAATGGAAAACAAAGGATTCCAGAACCCTGAATGGGCCCGGATGATGGATATCTTGTTCGTTATAAACTGTAGAGCTCATCGCATTGTTCGAGTGGCACAACATTCCTGTTAGGGCTTTTATACGTTCTTACACTGGCCTATGAGATTTTTAACACTTATCTATAAGCTAATAAGTCATCCCATATCACGTGCATCATTGCTGAAATGGTCATGACAGAATCTATGCTGACCAAAGCTTTCCATTGGTTAACAGAACCCCTCCAATTTTAGGATCTTATCTTGAAGTTCATATGCACCATATTGCATGATCATATTTCTTAGTTATACCAATTCTTGTACAGAAATAACCTGCTATGTCAGCATTTTTTTCCAGAGTAATCATTTGCAATTCAATATTTTTGGCACCACTTACTGTATGAAGTTTTAATATAGGCTATGGAGATGAAGAGTTGGGGGTGGGGTGCATTTTAGTCTTAGTAGTTTTTTCCAAATCTTAAATCTGCCAACCAAGCGACACAGCGCAAGCGATTTATTCTAGTATCACCTAGAACGAGGTACCACCTTGTGCGGAAAAATTGAAGAGCGTCACCTATGAACATCGCATGGGGCGTAGCTCTATACAATTGATCAAATACACTCGGTGGGAAAATATCTCCTTTCGATATAGTCATGTTGATATAACAGAGCACTGATAAAAATCGGGTATTCTCTTCCAGCAGGCACATGATGTCTTAATAATATATCATAATCTGGTATTTTTTCTCTCATGGCTCTCAGTTCGGTAATTTCGTATAGACGATTTTGTTGTCAATACTATCTTTACATATTGATGTATTGGAAGGACCGGACAGAATAAACGTATATAAGAAGTAAACGTTGTGCTTAAAAAGTCAGTCTGAAACTTGAACGAGTAAACGTAAACCTTATGAGGTGAATGCCTTTATCCAAGTGCGTGAAACCCACTGAGTCATTAACTAGCTCTTTTAATGTTTACCAATTTATTGTTACAAAAATCTGACTTCGATATTCACGATAACCCTACCAGGCCTGGGGAAAGGGAGCGGCGGGGGAGGGGGGAGGGGGGGGGGGGGCATTATGCCCCAAGCAAACATTCTACCCTATCTCTGAAACGACAAAAGCTTGAGAGCTGTCACTCCGTGACTTTGTATAGGTTATCATAATGGAGTGAATTTGTGCCTATTACTTGCATATCCCCCGAGCAGAGGATCATGGGTAAATTCAAAATGGCGACCATGTGGGGTACCAGAAAAGTGATGTTCTCGTAATTTTCTTCAAAATTCCTGCTTTACAGCGAGGAAAAGTGGGCAAAGGCTAGTTTGTTTGACAAAAGATTCTTATTAACCTATGTGGCAGGTAGCTTTTGCGAAAAAGACACATAAATTTAAAAAAATCGAAAAATCGTTCCTCAAATGCCTTTTTTGAAAATGCCGTCACTGTGACGTCATCATGGTGGCCATCATGAATTTCGTACATTTCCTAGTAGAGCTTGACCCAAGGGTATAGGGTGGCAAGTTTCAGCCCCCTAGCTCAGTGGGTAATGCCCCCCTTCCAGGCGAGGACACGACCCAAATCGCCCAGGCCAAATAGAGTTAAACTAAATACTGTTAACGTTTATAGAAAATTATAACAGTACATCTCCAGTGCAATTCACTTGTATTCAGCTATGTTGACATCGCCGGTTTCCAACTCATGACTTCACATGTCCCTCACTGTTTCGAGACATTTAACGACAAAACTCCTACGTTGAAATCATAGAGGTCGTGTTAAAAAAAAAAATTATTTCTTTTATGCCATTATTTATAATACCTCATGCTCTGCACCCTCCAATGTGTATTTATAAACGTTTATACCCCACTTTTCACCCGTCAAGCCTACATCCGTGTACATGATATGAATGTAAAACTTTTGAAGATTTATTGAGATAATTATATATTAATTACATTAAATATTTCACTGGGTATGACGTGAAGCATCGGTCTGATAAATATTCTTATCGTCTGGTGTTTTTTTAGGTAATTTGCAAAAATATACATCCGCGAATATGAAATGATCCTCGATTATAAAAACAAAAAGTTTCAATGAACGACGTTGTTGGAAAGGATCAACCAATCAGATGATCATCCCATGTCGTAGAATAAAATGAGCCAATCGAACGACATTAGAATTTTTTCTTTTGAATTCATAAATTACTGTCCTATTTCAGCAGCTTCAAATGAACAATACACTAACCTATCATATACCACGGCCAGCCGATCGTTAGATATTTTTGAACTGGCGCTGTCTGAAACTATACCACAAATTCTTCAGCCTTGCTGAATCGTCAACAATTATACATAGGTAAATATAGTACTTTGTTATTGATACGAATTTTTATACTCTGTATTACCACCACATAATTTTGTGTTGTTGTATGTTAGTATTCTGTGGCGGTAATTCTTTTCAGTAGTAGTATATTAAGGGTAGGTTTCTGTAAATTGAGATTCAAGTATAATTATTTTCCGTGGAGGACAGCACGTTGGAATCTGTTCCTAATACATTTTAACAGATTGGGTTCCTTGGTGTACATTTATAAAACAATCTTACTCGGGAGAACTCGGAAAAATTTATCCATTCCTGCGACGTCTATATCTCACCATATGCGATATTACATGTACTCCGTTAACACATCTTATGAGGACTGCAGCTTATTTTAAGGTGTTAAAGAATGCACGAATTTTAAATAATTGTAGGATGTATCAAATACAAGGCTCTTCATATGTACGTTTCGGACAACAAAGATATTTGTGTAATGAACAGATATAGCTTATAGCTATGAGTTTGGGTGTTCTACGTGTTAATCATTAAATCGCCGATGAAATTGACATAATTCATTTACTCACACAGATGAAGAGGTGACCAAAGATGAATAGTGTACTGATTTTCTTCATCGGGGTATTGATCGCCGTCTCATTGGAGATTCTGGTAGTTTCTTCCAGTCCCCACAACCAAAATACTGCTGTAAGCAACTAGTCTTCGTTACTTCATAGTCCTTGTGTTGATTTTACACTGAAAAAAAATATTCTTAAAATTTAAGGAATATTCCCCGTTACACCAGCGAAATATTCTTTAAACCTCAATAAGGAATATTCCGTGGCATGTTAAGGAAATTCTTTAACATGGTAAGGAATATTCCTTAGTTATGTTGAGGAATATTCCGTTGGTGCAATAGTCGGGGAATATTCCTTAAATTTTTAAGGAATTTGTTTTTCTGTGTATCCACATGCTGTGGAAATGTACTGACTCACCCCATTATCTTTAACCCAATCTGGCTTGGAACTTTTGAGATTTGTCCTGGCCTGGGGGGAGGGGAGCATTTCGGCCCTCTAAATATGTTTCTTACCCCTGAGCTAGGGGGCTGTAAATTACGACACTAGGGTCAAGCTCTACCAGAAAATCTTTTTAAAAAATCCAAGATGGCCCCTTTGTTGACGTCACAATGAGGTCATTTAAAAAAAGGCATTTTTTTGTCGATTTTTCTGTCAGAATTTTCGATTTTTATGTGATTTCTTCGCAAAAACTGCATGATAAATTAGTAAATATAGTAATCTGATGTGAAATAAAATAGTTCTTTGCCCACTTTTCTCGCAGAAAAGCAGGAATTTTGAAGAAAACTGAGGAAAATATCTCTCTTGTTCAACTCATTGAACAACTTGTTCGAGTCTCTAGCCTGCATGGAAACAAGTAAAAAATTAGAACCACTATTGTGTATATCTCTATATAACATTCGGTTATCCATGCATGCAAACGGATAAACAATTGGACAATCTGTATATTAACTGGCAATTTTATGAAATTCAACAGATCACTTGATAGAAAATAAGACACTTCTAGAAAGTTTAAGCCTTGACATAAAGCAATGTGTCTCCATGCAACCGGAAATGGGAATCTTGGTTCAAATACTGTAAGATAAACGAGACTAAAAGCTAATTGTTTCTCTCCTTTCTTCACAGAATAAATCACCATTGGGATCGATACCGAATTCTTTCATCGACTCGGGTATGTTAAATTACTTTTTCCTACGAAGTAGGCTCTCATTTGCAAATTGTCCGGTAGTCAGTGAGTGAGTGAGTCCATCCGAATCATTCGGTCGGCAAAATAAGGAGAACCTTTAATATTAGAACCTTGATGTTTCGCATGAAGGTGCATTAGGAGACTGTTTCCAGCAAGTTCTGAGTCAGAAAGTCAGTTTCTGAGCTATTCTGACGAAGTTTCGCAGCATTTCGACCAAACAAAAATCCCGGCCCCTAATGGGCGTATACGGTGCCATTTTTTTATGTTACCCTCACTAACTCAAGAATCTCCAGATGAAGTTTCATGTCATGTCTTTCAAAACTGTGACTGTATGGAGGCCACAAACAACAAACAAACCGAGGCGGTTCGGATAATTATACCTTGGAGCGTACAGTAGGCTCCATTATTATAGAAAGATGTGTATGTTGATTCACATAATCATACCATGACATTCATGTGAGTTTATGTTAGTGCATTTTCGCAAGAAGTTACTGTAGGAAACTACACTGTTATAAATTACCGTTATTTCACAGTAAATGTATGTTGGAGTTTACAGTACATTTAATCGTAAACACAATCATCTGTAAATTCAATGGGATGACATCAACTGTTTGTTGTTATGATGCAACAGACAGTTGTTCCATTTTAAACGTAACATAAAGTTCCTGTTTTCTCTGAAAGTAGGTTGATATCTTTGCACACGAACCGCCAAGTTGCAGGGAGCATCCGACACCTGCGTTGTACGATACAACATTCAGAGCACTTTCAGAACACGCAATGGGAGGGACGCGGTGGATAACTTTAATTTTCGGCCCATAATACGGTTTGGTTTTGCTTTTCTCTGACGGGGAGTTGTGCGCCACTTATCAATCGTATATTCGTGTAATAATTTCACAGATTCCTTCGTGATTATTTTCTAAATTTGTGGTGACCGCATTTGTAAATACGAAGAGCTGAAATACGCGCGAACGAGCAATGGCCATATCGGCCTTCCAGTGATCTACGTTTCCGTGCAAAATGAAACGGTGCCAAGTAATTATACAGTTTAAAGGATGTTAAAAGAGAAACAGTAATTGTAAATTACAGTGCAACCTAATTTACAGTCGATTGTCTGTCAATAAGCGGTAATTATAAAATACGATGGAACATTTTACGGGTTAAAGCCTGTTAAAGATCGGTAATTGTAAAATACGGTGCAACGTAATTTTACAGTTGACTGTACTGGCACCTTTTCTGTCAGTACATTTAACTGGGAATTTACGGTGTGATTTACGGTATAATAAAATCGTACCTGAGATACAACACATATCACTAATCGTTAGATTCTTGGTATGTGCTTTAGAATAGGTTAACCAGAAGACTATACTGTGAAGTCATGTGGCTTTGTCAGTATGTCGGCACCTCTTCGCACTTCCCTTATACGCGTTGTAATTATAACAGTACTAATGTATTAGGAAATTTACAGTGAAGATAATTCCTTTATTATTTATATTCAACAGATGTGCATCTGAAGAGAGGTCGTCGCCGGATACCGAAGATCGATCGGGAACGGTCTCGGCCATCTGAGCGGCAGATTGACCTTGACACCTTACCAAAGAAGCTCAAAGTTATTCGACCAAGACCGAAACCATCCCCGACAACGAAGCCGGCACCATCTAGCCGCCTTGTGGTGAGCGCTAGCCGTATTTTAACGGAGATTGGGAAAGTGGCCAGCATCGCGGGACGGTTGAAATCTGACCCGTCAGCAGTTGCGGAAGCCAATCGGGAGCTACATGAGGGCAATACGAAACTGAAGCAGTTACGACTTTCGTATCAGCGGCTTGTTGTGGTGGAGAACATACCAAAACCAATTAGGATTCCAGGGAGATTGATAACGTTCATACCAAAACCAAAGCTCGAATCGAAGAATATCCAGCAGTGGAGAAAAGTCAGTGCGCTTTTTGACTTCAAAAGGCTGATATTTTTCACCGATAAACGCACACGTCTGAATGACCCGGGAGAGGCTAATCGCTGGGCCGACGCTGTCCTATCTCAAGACCTCAACGGAGTCGACCACCTTCTCACCAAATTCCATGATTTGATTATGGGAAGGGGTAAATCTACTGCTAAGTCCATCATCAATATGTTTATCGACCTGTTGAGAACTTCAGACGGGAAGTTTTGGGAGAAAGTGGACGATTTCATCAACATGTTAATAGAAATGCAGTTGGCTGGGTACGAGGTTCGGCTTATCGCTTTGGGCATCAAGGGAAAACCCGAGTCGGAACTTAGCCGAGTTGTAGATCTGGCAGAGCAAAGACTCGCCCAACAGGATTCGGTCATCGCCGCGCTTGTGGGGTCTCAGAGCTTACGAGTATGGCCCTTTGGCACTTATGGTTTGGTCCAAGTAGCAGGCACTAAATGCCCGGTGGGAGACTGGGCGACTGGGTGGAGAGAGCACGACACAGAAGACAGAAAAGGTGCTAATGCTTGGTCAACATCGCTTCACATGCGTGGAAAATTTAAACGCAGCGACATGAGATGGAATTTTTGCATAAAGAAGTTCTTCGGCAATAGCCGAGGGCCAAAATGGCCTAACGGTAAATATTGCATATTTGCTTCCCAAATAGCTACCAAATTCAAACATGTTTCCCCTGGCATGCAAAATGGGTGTCCCGTAGGAATGAGTAGAGGTTCCATTTTCTGGGATGATGAGGACCATGACAATAACAATAAAAAATCTGGAACTCTACCGGACGGTGTATACGGCACGAACACTAAGATATTTTTCTGCTGTAAGACGACCGGCAACACGGCTAGTGAGATACGCCTCCCTATAGAGAAGCCATTTATCCTGTTTCCGCTTGACGGCCAAGGTTGTCAGAAGGTGTACAAGATGAATGTCTATGAGGAGTATTTTCACTGGGACTGTGAAGATCGCCGAAACCATAAGAAGGTAGAATCGCCCCATCCTAAAGATCACGGTGGGTCAGAAAACATCCGTTTATATATGTGCTACTATAATAGAACGGCCAGCTTCTAAATAACAAATCCTGAAGCTGTGCTGCTTGTGGTATTCAGATTTGGTACCGCAACGTCAAGGTCCACACTACGGTTCCGAAATTGTGTTCACATTTCGAGTTCAGAACGACATGAAACTGGGTCGGAGGTCGGTGCGTTTCATCGCAAAAACATTCGAAAAAGCTGCTCTCCCCACGCCGAGTTTCGGTTCCATACGCCCTCTCCTCTGCTGAATAATAAGTCTTGTTTGATATTTGAGGAAAATGTATATGTGACGTTTATATGGGGGAAAATTCCTTGCGTGAGAACCCTTTGTTGTTGACTAATAGTTGTTTCTATTGCAATTTTTCATTGTCGTACTTGTGAGATTAACGGTTAACAGTGTACATCGCAACTGCTAATATCGCAACAAAGAGTGTATGCAACCTGGTCAGCGGATCAGTATTTATCTGATATAAACATCTTTACATATGATATTTCCGTGCGTCATCTCTAGTCATGGCTCGTCTATCAAATTCGTGTCATGAGAGATAACTTATACGCCATAACGGTTGATTCGGAACAATCCGGAGCGCATCGTGACCTCATGACCTCTTCGAATATGTCCATATTTGAGCGGATTAGACGCCAGGCAATGTGTTAGTTGTATATTTCATCGCCTTGCTTGTTTCGAATTCACATGTATCATATTCGTCGTTGTTTTGACTTGAGAGGCGCCTTATGTGATTTCCCTCCTGAACTTCAAAGAGTTTTTCCTCCAGCTTTTTTTATCCGTATGAACTCGAGCTTCGTCGAAATATACCGAGATCCCACGGAGATTGCGCATCCCCCCCCCCCCCCCAAAAATGCTGTTCGTTCATTGGCGGCTATTTCAAACCGACGGTTCGAGTAATAGCTGTACAGCCTGTATCTTACTACAGGGCTGTTACAGAGTAAACAGATCAGCATTATGAAGGATGGTGGAGTTAAGAATCCATCTTTGGTACATGAACCAATTTGAACACGGTGAAGTCACTAGTTCCACTTTCTTACGTCAGGAGGCGCTGTACTTAGTCAAGGATTAAACAACATACTCTCTAGTTTAGGGACACCTCTGTACTGATCGATCCTTGAACTCGACTTTTTTTTGCCATGGAATTTTTCAAATTTGAGCGATCGCAGGAATATACTTTATGTCGCCTGGAAATGTAACAGTTCAAAGATAATCACGAAGCCTAACCCGTTTGCTGAGAACAGAACACTGATATGGTGTTGACTTGTCACCCGTTATATAGAGTGACGATTTATTGTGTAACAAGACATAATAAAATGATGAATTGAAGGCATAAGTGTGTTATAGGTGAAATTGTTACTTGTACATATATGAGAATATTTACGGAGTTTTGAACCCTTAGCTTTTATAACGTTAAACACTTCTTTGTCAAACCGCCATCAGCTAGCAGCATGCTAGCCCCCCCCCCCACAATATATCAGATTCTTCTTTCCCTCGAGAGCCATCCTGGAATGATATAATGAAAAATCGGCAGCAATCAACAGTTCGATTTATTATCGAAATATGGCTCCTTCCCCTGGCACAATTTTGATAATCTTCATAAAATATGTTTTTCCCTCTGAGTGAGACGATCTTTCAAGTATAAATGAGAGCATACGTTTTCCCTCGTGGTGGCATATCTTTTCCCACCTGAGTTCTAATCTCCCACAATGTAAATGTGAGCATATATTTTTCCTCCGAGTAGGAGCACAGGCCCTCAAAATAAGAGAGGTGTGGAGTACGTGGTTTTAGGGTGAGGTATCGAATATGGGTTCTCTAAAGATAACCCCATGCACACACCAAGGTATGAAACGTACGTTGGGAGAAACGAGAAATAAACGGTTTACCTTCAAACAAAAAAAAAGACACCAGCATATTCTGAAAGTATCGCTCTATATATTCCCAACCTCAAATTATTAATTTTTTGTATTTTTACACGTTTGCCGGGCGGTTCAAAATCCACCCCGACTGTTCATTTTACCGGTATCAGAGAGCTCATATACCAGGTACGGTACATAACAACCTACAGCAATAACAACACGCTAACATGGGTATATTTTTATTGACGTTTTTCTGATAATATTTGCAGACACTATTAGTTTTGTTCCGCTGTTAGATGTTTCGTGCAAATTATAAAATCCGGAATACTCACCGTGACCCAGGCCGTAATATAATTTGCATGTGGGCCATGCCCGTCGTACACGTAATGGATGTGCACTTGCCTTGTGCTGTCCGCGCCTTGGGAGATATTGACTCTTACCATGCACTGGCCCTCAAAACAAGAGACTTTGCAGGGTGGCGGCGGAGGTGATTGGGAGGGGGGGGGGGGGATAATATTCATCTTCTGTATACGGTGTATTTTTTCTCCCGCCACTGCCTGTCCCCTTAATATATACTGTGGCCAGCACTTGCATGCTGCAATGTTTCAGCTTGTAAAGCATTCATGATTCGTTCAACAACGGCTTCCAAGCCTAAACTTGTCAGGAAATTTCATGACAGGTAAAAAGGACAGTGGGAGTGGATTTTGAATCGCCCAGCAAACGCGTACAAATACACAAATTTACTCATTTGACGTCGGGAATATATAGAGCAACATTTTTAGAATATGCACTCCAACCCCCCCCCCCTCCCAATCACCTCCGCCGCCACCCTGCAAAGTCTCTTGTTTTGAGGGCCAGTGCATGGTAAGAGTCAATATCTCCCAATTTCAATGAGGACATATCCTTTTCCTCTGAGTAGAAGTCAATCTCCGCTAATATAAATGAGGGCATATCTTTTCCCTCTGAGTAGGAGTCAATCTCTCATAATAAAAGTGAGGGCATATCGCCTAGTACTGAGTGGGAGTCAATCTTCTCAAATATATATGAGGGCATATCCTTTCCCTCTGAGTAGGAGTCAATCTCCCCTAATAAAAGTGAGGGCATATCTCCTACTACTGAGTACGAGAGTAGTAGTGTTAACGGGAATCGAGTCATATTTTTTGGGCACCGGGAAAATTCGCCATCTGTTGGTCCATGTTAAATCGCAATCGGGAACCCTCAAATTACGGTTTGACCTCAGAAATTTGCATATCACGTGACCCAGGGCAAAAGTCATGTATTCATCCGCGGTGATGCGGTCTGGTGGTGATGCGGTCTGCCTCCGCGGAGAAAAAGTAGTCCCCAGACTTCAAATACGCTGCATGGTCCGATGGGGTCGAGTGAGGTATCAAAGTGAAACATTCGTGAAGGGGCATCTAATGGGCTGGGTGTGGGGTTGAAATATCGGCATTCTGCGCATGCGCGGTGGCCAAAGGGTATGAAAATAGACGTTTTGGAGCTAGGGGAGCCATTAATGGTCCATGGGTCGAGTGAGGTATCAAAGTGAAGCATTCGTGAAGGGGCATCTGATGGGCTGGGTGCGGGTTGAAATATCGGCATTCTGCGCATGCGCGGTGGCCAAAGGGTATGAAAATAGACGTTTTGGAGCTAGGGGAGCCACTAATGGTCCAATGGGGTCATATGCGGTATCAAAGTGAAGCCTATGTGAAGGGGCGGCTGATGGACTGGGTGTGGGGTTGAAATATCGGCATTCTGCGCATGCGCGGTGGCCAAAGGGTATGAAAATAGACGTTTTGGAGCTAGGGGAGCCCCTAATGGTCCAATGGGGTCATATGCGGTATCAAAGTGAAGCCTATGTGAAGGGGCATCTGATGGGCTGGGTGTGGGGTTGAAATATCGGCATTCTGCGCATGCGCGGTGGCCAAAGGGTATGGAAATAGACGTTTTGGGATCTAGGGGAGCCCCTAATGGACCGATGGAGTTGTATGAGGTATCCATGTGAAGCCTATGCGAAGGGGCATCCAGTCATGGGTAGGTGAGTGTAAAAATTTTCCTGAAAAAAAAACGGAACACGGACTTTATCGAAATATCCTGGAAAATGCCTATATGGGGTATGGGGGGTATATAGGTCGCCGGGCTTAACGGAGCTTGCCTATCAATAGAGTTATCTCCCCCTAGTTCCAGGGTGGGTGTATGTAAAATTTTTCCTGAAAAAATACGGAACACGGACTTTATCCTAAATTACGGAAAATGCCTATATGGGGTATGGGGGGTATAGGACCATCCTGGGAAACCTACTTCTCGACATTTGCGGTATAGGTTGTGGGTCTCGTTTTCTTAGTCTCGTCAAGACAAACATGATAGGAAGTGTCGCGGAGCGAATCGTTGAAATTTTTGGAAAAAGTTCAGGGAGACCCATGTAGTCCCATACTAGGGGTATAGGGCCAAGGTTTGCCCCACTGGGAAACCTACTTCTAGACATTTGTGGTATGGTTGTTTGGATTTGTTTTTTTAGTCTCGTCAAGACAAACATGAGAAGTGTCCCGGCACGAAACGGTGAAATTTTTGAAAAAGTACCATATAGCCCCATATAGACCCATATACGGGTTATGGGGGCATAGGTCCAATGTTTGTCCCACTGGGAAACCTACTTCTATACATTTGCGGTATGGTTGTTTGGATTTGTTTTCTTAGTCTCGTCAAGACAAACATGATAGGAAGTGTCGCGGAGCGAATCGGTGAAATTTTTGAAAAAGTACCATGCAGCCCATATAGACCCATATAGTCCCATACTGGGGGTATAGGACCAATGTTTGTCCCACTGGGAAACCTACTTCTATACATTTGCGGTATGGTTGTTTAGATTTGTTTTCTTAGTCTCGTCAAGACAAACATGATAGGAAGTATCCCGGCACGAAACGGTGAAATTTTTGAAAAAAGTCACCGAGACCCATATAGACCCATATAGACCCATATAGTCCCATACTGGGGGTATAGGACCAATGTTTGTCCCACTGGGAAACCTACTTCTATACATTTGCGGTATGGTTGTTTGCATTTGTTTTCTTAGTCTCGTCAAGACAAACATGATAGGAAGTGTCCCGGCACGAATCGGTGAAATTTTTGAAAAAAAGTCACCGAGACCCATATAGACCCATATAGTCACATACTGGGGTATAGGACTTCAATGTTTGTCCACTGGGAAACCTACTTCTAGACATTTGCGGTATGGTTGTTTGGATTTGTTTTCTTAGTCTCGTCATTTAGAACATGATAGGAAGTGTCCCGGAGCGAAACGGTGAAATTTTTGAAAAAAGTCACCGAGACCCATATAGACCCATATAGTCCCATACTGGGGGCATAGAACCAATGTTTGTCCCACTGGGAAACCTACTTCTATACATTTGCGGTATGGTTGTTTGGATTTGTTTTCTTAGTCTCGTCAAGACAAACATGATAGGAAGTGTCCCGGAGCGAATCGGTGAATTTTTTGGAAAAAGTCACCGAGGCCTGGGTAGGCTCATATAGACCCATATACTGGAGTATAAGCCCAATGTATGTATAAATCCACACTGGGTGGACGTGTTGGGGTCTAGGTGGGCCACTAATGGTCCAATGGTGTCGTATTAGGTCTTCTTTTGAAGCTCTCATGCAGGAGCACCTGACTACACTAATGCTTCGTTCGTGTTCAATAGTCTGCGCATGCGCAGCCTGGCCGTAGTAGAGAAACCAGGCATTTTTGGGGGTATGTGGGTGTGTGTTTGGGGTAGAGATGGGCCATTCACGGTTCGAATGGGTCGTGTGAGGTATCAATGTGAAGCTTGTGTGGGGTAGTCAGAATGGCGTGTTTTTAAATGCAAGTCGCGTCAATCTACGCATGCGCAGCCTGGCCGTAGTAGAGAAAGCAGGCATTTTTTGGGGTATGTGGGTGTGTGTTTGGGGTAGAGATGGATCGCTATGGGTCAGAATGGTGTGTTTTAAGTGCAAGTCGCGTCAATCTGCGCATGCGCAGTTGGTTGTAGTAAGTAAAGTGGCCATTTTGGGGCAGTACATGAAGGTATTTGGGGTCGAGATGGGCTATTCACGGTTCGAATGCGTCCTGGAAGGTGTCATCTTGTAGCTCTCGGGGTGTACATTCCGATTTGAGGGCTGTTCACGTCACCTGTGACGTCATCGGTGACGTCATCAGTACGAGTAGTAAGTAAAGTGGGCATTTTGGGGCAGTGAAAGGAAGGTATTTGGTGTAGAGATGGACCATCCTTGGTCCGAATGCGTCCTGGGAGGTGGCATTTTGTAGCTCTCGGGGTGTAGACCCCGATTTGGAGGCTGTTCACAGCATCTGTGACGTCATTGGTGACGGCATCAGTACGAGTAGTAGCGAAAGTGTGCATTTTGGGGCAGTGCAGGAAGGTATTTGGGGTAGGGATGCTCTATTCTCAGTCCGAATGCGTCGTGGGAGGTGTCATCTTGTAGTTTTCGGCGTGCAGACCTCGATTTGAGGGCTGTCCACAGCATCTGTGACGTCATTGGTGACGTCATCAGTAGGAGTAGTAGCGAAAGTGAGCCTTTTGGGGCAGTGAAGGATGGTATTTGGTGTAGAGATGGACCATCCTTGGTCCGAATGCGTCATGGGAGGTGTCATGTTGTAGCTCTCGGGGTATAGACCCCAATTTGAGGGATATCCACAGCATCTGTGACGTCATTGGTGACGTCATCAGTACGAGTAGTAGCGAAAGTGGCATTTTTTAGCAGTGAAGGATGTTACTTGGTGTAGACATGGACCATCCGCGGTGCGAATGCGTCGTGTGAGGTGTCATCTTGTAGCAACGCCCACCAACGCCATTCTTAATGCTTCAACGCCCTGGTGAAATAGCTCAGAAGCTCTGATATTCCATGGAATTGTCACTAATTCTTCGAAATGCAGTGACGCCCGTCAACGCTCGTCAACGCCCGTCGTTACACCTTAACACTCTAACATAACGCCATGATATAGACCGGAGAGAGAACAACAACAGTAACAACAACAAGGATGACACATGAGAGAACAACAACAACAAGAAGTTTTTTTCATATAGTTTATTCTCCCCAATGTTACATCATACCCACGCTGGGGGAGCTGCGTTGGGTATATTTACAATTCAAGAAGATTCTTATCCAATCAGAGGCCACCATTTGCATGTTTCATACTCGTTCCTGTTCGTTAGATGTATTCTTGTCCAATCAGAAGTCTCCATTTCAGGAAGTGCCATCTGAACCGTTTATTCTAATCATCGTCGGGCAGGCCAGGATACCGTTGAGGCAACATATCTTCAGATAGTTGTTTGCGCATTCTGAGTATCTATCAGTGCATGGGTGAATACTTTCATCCGATGGGGGTGGTGGTCAGTTTAACCACGAAAAACGTAACATTGGTCATTATCTCCACTATCCACTTCATGTTGGGGCGCTGTTCACAGGCCCATTCCAAGGGCTCCACAGTGTCCAGTTGGGCCAGCATCGTCTCTAGCGACGTCCGATTGGTGATTGTGAAAGGATGGTCGTACACTGAGTTGATGGCACTGGAATAGAAATAGCGCAATTCACCCGTCATCTTATGGCATAAGATGTACCCAAATGCTACATTTAATGTGAAGGACGTAGGTTGGTCATTGAAGATGGCTTCCACGTAGCTGCGTAGACGGGCGAGGCCAGTCAGTCGGAAATTGTACAAGTCCAATATAGGGCGATGACGGTGGAAACAGTGTCGGATCATGGACCAATGGCGTCGATACATCTCACTCACTGGATGATCTTCGGGTAAGAGATCGCTGGCAACATCCACCGCATCTTCCAGAAAATGTTCGTTGTTGTCAGGCGTATGACTGGAAACAGTAATGCTAGGGACCGGCTGGATATCTAGGCTCTTCTGAGCTGTGGGTATAGGCGGGCTCTCCGCGATCGCATCACCAGTGGCATTCGGTCTCTCCGTCAGGTCTTCCCGCCATTATCCGCCATTATCCACCATTTTCCGGACAATGGCGTCAGGTCTTTCCGCCATTACGCCATTGCCGCCATTATCCGGCATTTTCCCAAAGACAGACAAGTCTATTGACAACCGTTGTCACGCCCCATTCACCCACACTCCCCATATAGTCCCATACTGGGGGTATAGGACCAATGCTTGTCCCACTGGGAAACCTACTTCTATACATTTGCGGTATGGTTGTTTGGATTTGTTTTCTTAGTCTCGTCAAGACAAACATGATAGGAAGTGTCCCGGCACGAAACGGTGAAATTTTTGAAAAAGTATCATATAGCCCCATATAGACCCATATAGTCCCATACTGGGGGTATAGGACCAATGTTTGTCCCACTGGGAAACCTACTTCTATACATTTGCGGTATGGTTGTTTGGATTTGTTTTCTTAGTCTCGTCAAGACAAACATGATAGGAAGTGTCGCGGAGCGAATCGTTGAAATTTTTGGAAAAAGTTCAGGGAGACCCATATAGACCCATATAGTCCCATACTGGGGTATAGGACCAATGTTTGTCCCACTGGGAAACCTACTTCTAGACATTTGCGGTATGGTTGTTTGATTTGTTTTCTTAGTCTCGTCAAGACAAACATGATAGGAAGTGTCCCGGAGCGAAACGGTGAAATTTTTGAAAAAGTACCATATAGACCCATATAGGCCCATACTAGGGGTATAGGACCAATGTTTGTCCCACTGGGAAACCTACTTCTATACATTCGCGGTATGGTTGTTTGGATTTGTTTTCTTAGTCTCGTCAAGACAAACATGATAGGAAGTGTCCCGGCACGAAACAGTGAAATTTTTGGAAAAAGTTCGAGGTCTGTCTATAGCCCCATATAGACCCATATAGACCCATATACTGGGATACATGTTCATTCCTATTTAAAGACTCTACCACCACCAATACTACCTTCACCAATTGGTTTCGCCACACACACCAACACCACGCCAATATTACCACAACACCACCGCCACACACCACCAACACCACCACCAACGCCACCACCAACGCCACCAACGCCACCACCGGGCGTTGACGGGCGTCAACGCCCGGTGGTAGTGGTGGTGGTGGTAGCCCCGTGTGGCAGAGCTCTTGGATCGGAGCTCTCGGAGCCCAAAGCTTGCGGAGCTCAGAACTCGGAAATGACGTCATCGCAGGCATGCGCAGCGTGTGTGTGTGTGTGTGTGTATGTGCTCCGATCCAAGAGCTCTGCCATACGGGTTACATCACTCACCATATCATCCACCACCACCACCGGGCGTTGATGCCCGTCAACGCCCGGTGGTGGCGTTGGTGGTAGCGGCTTGGGCGTTGGGTGGCGTTGGTGGTGTTGTTGGTGTGGCGGTGGTGGTGGTGGTGTGTGTTGGTGGTGGTGGTGTGTGTGGTGGTGGTAGAGTCTTTAAATATAGGAATGAACATGTATCCCAGTATATGGGTCTATATGGGTCTATATGGGGCTATAGACAGACCTCGAACATTTTTCAAAAATTTCACCGTTTCGTGCCGGGACACTTCCTATCATGTTTGTCTTGACGAGACTAAGAAAACAAATCCAAACAACCATACCGCGAATGTATAGAAGTAGGTTTCCCAGTGGGACAAACATTGGTCCTATACCCCCAGTATGGGACTATATGGGTCTATATGGGTCTCAGTGACTTTTTTCAAAAATTTCACCGTTTCGCTCCGGGACACTTCCTATCATGTTCTAAATGACGAGACTAAGAAAGCAAATCCAAACAACCACACCGCAAATGTCTAGAAGTAGGTTTCCCAGTGGGACAAACATTGGTCCTATACCCCCAGTATGGGACTATATGGGTCTATATGGGCTATAGACAGACCTCGAACTTTTTTCAAAAATTTCACCGTTTCGTGCCGGGACACTTCCTATCATGTTTATCTTGACGAGACTAGGAAAACAAATCCAAACAACCATATCGCAAATGTATAGAAGTAGGTTTCCCAGTGGGACAAACATTGGTCCTATACCCCTAGTATGGGACTATATGGGGGTGTGGGTGAATGGGGCGTGACCTTTGGACATGTCTAGACTTGTCTGTGTCTTTGGGAAAATGGCGGATAATGGCGGCTAATGGCGGAAAGACCTGACCGCCATTGTGGGAAAATGGTGGATAATGGCGGATAATGGCGGCTAATGGCGGAAAGACCTGACGGAGAGACGAATGCCACTGGTGATGCGATCACGGAGAGCCCGCCTATACCCACAGTTCAGAAGAGCCTAGATATCCAGTCGGTCCCTAGCATTACTGTTCCGGGTCATACGCCTGACAACAACGAACCTTTTCTAGAAGATGCGGTGGATGTTCCCAGCGATCTCTTACCCGAGGATCATCCAGTGAGTGAGATGTATCGACGCCATTGATCCATGATCCGGCACTGTTTCCACCGTCATCGCCCTATATTGGACTTGTACAATTTCCGACTGACTGGCCTCGCCCGTCTACGCAGCTACGTGGAAGCCATCTTCAATGACCAACCTACGTCCTCCACATTAAATGTAGCATTTGGGTACACCTTATGCCATAAGATGACGGGTGAATTGCGCTATTTCTATTCCAGTGCCATCAACCTAGTGTACGACCATCCTTTCACAATCACCAATCGGGCGTCGCTAGAGACGATGCTGGCCCAACTGGACACTGTGGAGCCCTTGGAATGGGCCTATGAACAGCGCCCCAACACGAAGTGGATAGTGGAGATAATGACCAATGTTACGTTCTTCGTGGTTAAACTGACCACCACCCCCCAACCACCACCCCCATCGGATGAAAGTATTCACCCATGCACTGATAGATACTCAGAATGCGCAAACAACTATCTGAGGATATGTTGCCTCAACGGTATCCTGGCCTGCCCGACGATGATTAGAATAAACGGTTCAGATGGCACTTTCTGAAATGGAAACTTCTGATTGGACAAGAATACATCTAACGGACAGGAACGAATATGAAACATGCAAATGGTGGCCTCTGATTGGATAAGAATCTTCTTGAATTGTAAATATGCCCAACGCGGCTCCCCCAGCGTGGGTATGATGTAACATTGGGGAAAATAAACTATATGAAAAAAACTTCTTGTTGTTGTTGTTCTCTCATGTGTCATCCTTGTTGTTGTTGCTGTTGTTGTTCTCTCTCCGGTCTATATCATGGCGTTATGTTAGCGTGTTAAGGTGTAACGACGGGCGTTGACGGGCGTCACTGCATTTCGAAGAATTAGTGACAATTCCAGGGAATATCAGAGCTTCTGAGCTATTTCACCAGGGCGTTGAAGCATTAAGAATGGCGTTGGTGGGCGTTGGTACAAGATGACTCTTCCCACGACGCATTCGCACCGCGGATGGTCCATCCCTACACCAAATAACATCCTTCACTGCTAAAAAATGCCCACTTTCGCTACTACTCGTACTGATGACGTCACCAATGACGTCACAAATGCTGTGAACAGCCCTCAAATCGGGGTCTGCACCCCGAGAGCTACAACATGACACCTCCCATGACGCATTCGCACCGCGGATGGTCCATCTCTACACCAAATACCATCCTTCACTGCCCCAAAAGGCTCACTTTCGCTACTACTCCTACTGATGACGTCACCAATGACGTCACAGATGCTGTGGACAGCCCTCAAATCGGGGTCTGCACCCCGAGAACTACAGGATGACACCTCCCACGACGCATTCGGACTGAGAATGGCCCCTCTCTACCCCAAATACCTTCCTGCACTGCCCCAAAATGCACACTTTCGCTACTACTCGTACTGATGACGTCACCAATGACGTCATAGATGCTGTGAACAGCCCCCAAATCGGGGTCTACACCCCGAGAGCTACAAAATGCCACCTCCCAGGACGCATTCGGACCAAGGATGGTCCATCTCTACACCAAATACCTTCCTTTCACTGCCCCAAAATGCCCACTTTACTTACTACTCGTACTGATGACGTCACCGATGACGTCACAGGTGACGTGAACAGCCCTCAAATCGGGGTCTACACCCCGAGAGCTACAAGATGACACCTTCCAGGACGCATTCGAACCGTGAATAGCCCATCTCGTCCCCAAATACCTTCATGTACTGCCCCAAAATGGCCACTTTACTTACTACAACCAACTGCGCATGCGCAGATTGACGCGACCTGCACTTAAGAACACACCATTCTGCCTCTCACCCACACAAGCTTCACTTTGACACCTTCCACGACCCATTCGGACCCATAGCGGTCCATCTCTACCCCAAACACACACCCACATACCCCAAAAAATGCCTGCTTTCTCTACTACGGCCAGGCTGCGCATGCGTAGATTAACGCGACTTGCATTTAAGAACACGTCATTCTGACTCTACCCCACACAAGCTTCACATTGATACCTCACACGACCCATTCGAACCGTGAATAGCCCATCTCTACCCCAAACACACACCCACATAGCCCAACAAATGCCTGCTTTCTCTACTACGGCCAGGCTGCGCATGCGCAGACTATTGAACACGAACGAACCATTAGTGTAGTCAAGTGCTCCTGCATGAGAGCTTCAAAATAAGACCTCATACGACACCATTGGACCATTAGTGGCCCACCTAGACCCCAACACGTCCACCCAGTATGGATTTATACATACATTGGGCTTATACTCCAGTATATGGGTCTATATGAGCCTACCCAGGCCTCGGTGACTTTTTCCAAAAATTTCACCGATTCGCTCCGGGACACTTCCTATCATGTTTGTCTTGACGAGACTAAGAAAACAAATCCAAACAACCATACCGCAAATGTATAGAAGTAGATTTCCCAGTGGGACAAACATTGGTCCTATGCCCCCAGTATGGGACTATATGGGTCTATATGGGTCTCGTTGACTTTTTTCAAAAAATTCACCGTTTCGCTCCGGGACACTTCCTAACATGTTCTAAATGACGAGACTAAGAAAACAAATCCAAACAACCATACCGCAAATGTCTAGAAGTATGTTTCCCAGTGGGACAAACATTGGTCCTATATCCCCAGTATGTGACTATATGGGTCTATATGGGTCTCGGTGACTTTTTTCAAAAATTTCACCGTTTCGTGTCGGGATACTTCCTATCATGTTTGTCTTGACGAGACTAAGAAAACAAATCCAAACAGCCATACCGCAAATGTATAGAAGTAGGTTACCCAGTGGGACAAACATTGGTCCTATACCCCCAGTATGGGACTATATGGGTCTATATGGGTCTCGGTGACTTTTTCAAAAATTTCACCGTTTCGTGCCGGGACACTTCCTATCAATTTGTCTTGACGAGACTAAGAAAACAAATCCAAACAACCATACCGCAAATGTCTAGAAGTAGGTTTCCCAGTGGGACAAACATTGGTCCTATACCCCCAGTATGGGACTATATGGGTCTATATGGGTCTCGGTGACTTTTTCAAAAATTTCACCGATTCGCTCCGCGACACTTCCTATCATGTTTGTCTTGACGAGACTAAGAAAACAAATCCAAACAACCATACCGCAAATGTCTAGAAGTAGGTTTCCCAGTGGGACAAACATTGGTCCTATACCCCTATAGTATGGGACTATATGGGTCTATATGGGCTGTATGGTACTTTTTCAAAAATTTCACCGATTCGCTCCACGACACTTCCTATCATGTTTGTCTTGACGAGACTAAGAAAACAGATCCAAACAACCATACCGCAAATGTCTAGAAGTAGGTTTCCCAGTGGGACAAACATTGGTCCTATACCCCTAGTATGGGACTATATGGGTCTCCCTGAACTTTTTCCAAAAATTTCAACGATTCGCTCCGCGACACTTCCTATCATGTTTGTCTTGACGAGACTAAGAAAACGAGATCCCACAACCTATACCGCAAATGTCGAGAAGTAGATTTCCCAGGATGGTCCTATACCCCCCATACCCCATATAGGCATTTTTCCGTAATTTAGGATAAAGTCCGTGTTCCGTATTTTTTCAGGAAAATTTTTACATACACCTACCCTGGAACTAGGGGGAGATAACTCTATTGATAGGCAAGCCCCGTTAAGCCCGGCGACCTATATACCCCCCATACCCCATATAGGCATTTTCCAGGATATTTCGATAAAGTCCGTGTTCCGGTTTTTTTCAGGAAAATTTTTACATGCACCCACCCATGACTGGATGCCCCTTCACATAGGCTTCACATGGATACCTCATACAACTCCATTAGGGGCTCCCCTAGATCCCAAAACGTCTATTTCCATACCCTTTTCCCACAATTCCCTGTCTGCGCATGCGTAGAATGGTGACAACGCTCGAGCCACTAGTCCAGTCATATGCCCCTTCAGGAATGCTTCACTTTGATACCTCACTCGACCCCATTGGACCATTAGGGGCTCCACTAGCTCCAAAACGTCTATTTTCATACCCCTTGGCCACCGTGCATGCGCAGAATGCCGATATTTCAACCCCACACCCATCCCATCAGATGCCCCTTCACATAGGCTTCACTTTGATACCGCATATGACCCCATTGGACCATTAGTGGCTCCCCTAGCTCCAAAACGTCTATTTTCATACCCTTTGGCCACCGCGCATGCACAGAATGCCGATATTTCAACCCCACACCCAGCCCATCAGATGCCCCTTCACGAATGCTTCACTTTGATACCTCACTCGACCCCATTGGACCATTAGTGGCTCCCCTAGCTCCAAAACGTCTATTTCCATACCCTTTGGCCACCGCGCATGCGCAGAATGCCGATATTTCAACCCCACACCCAGCCCATTAGATGCCCCTTCACGAATGTTTCACTTTGATACCTCACTCGACCCCATCGGACCATGCAGCGTATTTGAAGTCTGGGGACTACTTTTTCTCCGCGGAGGCAGACCGCATCACCACCAGACCGCATCACCGCGGATGAATACATGACCTTTGACCTGGGTCACGTGATATGCAAATTTCTGAGGTCAAAGGTCAAGTTGACTCCATTTAACGGTGTGACGGATTTGAAAAAAATACTCGCTTCTGATTGGACGACTTGAGCTGGTGGCGCCCCCTATCGACCGTAATTTGAGGGTTCCCGATTGCGATTTAACATGGACCAACAGATGGCGAATTTTCCCGGTGCCCAAAAAATATTACTCGATTCCCGTTAACACTACTACTTACGAGTCAATCTTCCCCAATATAAATGAAGAAATATCTTTCCCTCTGAGTAGAAGTCAATCTCCCGCAATATAAATGAGGGCATATCTTTCCTCCTGAGTAGCACTCAATCTCCCGCAATATAAAGTGGGGTATATGTTTTCCCTCTGAGTGGGAGTCCATCTCCCTCAATATGAATGATCATAACTTTTTCCCGCGAAGATATATATTTTCTGTCTGACTGGGGTGATATTCCCAATGAAAGCGAGGGCATATCTTTTCCCTCTGAGTGGGGGCGATGTCCCATAGATTTCCCCTCTTTTAATGTAGAGATATTACCTATATTTATGAGTGAGTCGAAAGATACATGTAAATGAAATAAATATATCTCCAGATATGAATATTCTCATCTAAATCTGGAGGATGATTTTGCCGTCCAGGTGGAGCAACATTCCCCAAAAATAAATTAGGGATGAATGACTAGCAATTATTCCAGCCCGCGACATCTATCCATCCAGCTGATCAGAATTCAACTACGCGATATATTAAATGAATGGCATAGAAATCACGAAATCAAAGTATCCGAGTACACACCCAGCTGGGTAAATTATATATTTTCGTAGACTATATAACGGGAGGATTTCCCGGTGACCTAAGTTTTCGGAGGATTCGCAGTGGTAGAACGTCGTAACATTGCGCGTGAGAATAGCGATAGAGAAGGCGTAACCAATAGCAGAATACAAGTCGGAGAGAAAGATAAAATTTATCCTGTACATTTATTCTAACGAACAACAAGTACTCGCGGCAGACATAATATTACTGATAAACATAATCTCGCTGATAGCTATACGGTCTCGCTACAGCAGGTCAAATGAAGGGTCAAATGTGTCTTTCCCCGGGGTAAGTCAATCTAAACAAAATTATTGAATTACATCCAAATAAATAGTCCGAGGAACCAGTCCTTATATGTGAGATTTTCGCTCCTACTCCAATGACGAAGTAACTTGGCAAATATACTGCCGCCTGTCCTCCACCAAAGAAAAGAAGAATAACGAAAGAGAAACAACTCATGAAAAACATGGTACCTTCCGGTGTCCCCCACCGAGAAAGCGATGTACCAAAGCAGAATTTTGATCTCATGGAACGCAATAGCAATACATTACAGCTACGCCTCATTTACATAATGCCACCCTATTGATTCATCTTTAAATTCAAATGTTGCTATTTATCAACACTCGGCGATTCGCGAGATACAATCAATATGAAATTTGTGCTAACACCTGCTCCGGTCAGTAAGATTATCCGAGTCAAATTCATCCATAATTTCAATGAAAGAGTCATATTCCGCGTAATCACATGCTCATATTGTTAAACCAAACGCCAGCTGAACGTATAACAAATACAAGGATTAGAAATCAACTTCCTCCAAACTCCTCCCACATTACACAACCCCCCACACCCCGCCCCTCCCCTGCAACAATATAATCGAATGTCATTTTCTACATTTTGGGATCCAGAAAAGTTTTACCACCATTGTCATCGTCTTAGTCGTTTTGACGTCTCCCGCTCGTCATAATGAATTTGACTTTTTCTTCTTGTAGACCTTTCGTCCGCATGATCCACATATTTGTCGTTCAGCACCAGTACCCCCCAGTTAGCCCTGCAACCGCTTGACGGGCATGCCCCTCCCTGTACAGATGTTTGGAGGGGAGATGGTGGGTCATACCCCCCTTGCGGACATTTCAGAAACCAAATGCCCCTTTCGGACAGGAGAATGGTCGAATATATATCTGTTATGTCGCAGCTGGTTTCACAAGCTATTGACGGCTGTGTAGAATCTGTCGCAACAGTTCTTAACTTGGCAACCCATTCCCCGTTCCATCCATTCAGTGTCAGCATCTAAACTAGACAACTCGGCCTCATCTACCTCAATCTCAAGCTCTGCCATCTAAAATATACAAAATTAAAAAAAGGATTATGCCTCACACCTAATATTTATATAACCATGGTTCATGTAATGCTCTCTCCTTCGTCGGTAAGACCCTTTTCCATGACCGACCAAGGGCAGCACACCACAAGAGCCAATGGATTCTTCATAAATAAACAAAAAATGAATTAAAAAAGTCGAGGGACCATACTGGTAAAGGGACCAGTGTCTAAGGAGAATACCTAACGAGAAGTCTAATGGGGCGCTCTCTCCTGGACCAACGCACGCCATCCCTCCCCGTTGACCTAGAATCCCTCTCCCGGAAGTGTCAACCATTTCTGGCATCTTCCCCTTAGTCAAACTGTCGTTCAATACAAGGTAATTTGCTATGTCTAACCCACTGTCTGCACTACACACCCCGTCGTCGCCGTCTGACGAAATAGGCGTTTCGCACTCATTACCTGGATTACCTTCGGTACATGGAACAATCCTCCAGTCAATATTTCCTCATCCTCAACCCTCTCATATGACATGGACAACTTTAGGTAAAGTAGTAGATTATGGACGCGGATATTCTCTAATGGACGACGGCTGGATTATGAATGACGGACTAGACGCTTGTAATTAATCAGATAGGTCACAGAGGACAACATCTCCTCTATCCGGCAAGGCCCAATCCAACCCAGCCCGAGATTATAACCTGTCGCAGGAGGATACCACCGCCAAATATACTCTCCGGCCAGAAAGATACGGGGTTTAACCCCACTATCTTAGTATTTCTTCTTCGAGCTGCCGCTTTTGCCAACTTTGCCTGTGCGAAATTAAACGCCATTTCCTGCACATACTGTAACCAACGGACTAGTTTGTGCGAGACAAGATTTACAGTCCAAAAATGTGGACTCTTGTCGTACGTGAACGGTTTTTGCAGCCAAGAGACCCGGAAATGTTTATACATTACGTAGAACTCATACGTTGCTCTTCCATTTTCAATTTAACCTAGAAGTCCCTCTCAGTGTGGGCACGGAAGTTCTCTCATGGAGAAAGGCAGGCCTGCCAATGTCGGATCTGATGTTCTTATACTGTTTGCCTTAGGAGGTGATTTTGAATAGAAACTGTACTTTAAGAGGAGATTCTCCTAAGGAAACTTCATACTTAAAAGGTGAAAATTCATCCTATGAATGTCCTTTTTCAATATTCTTTTCAATGTGCTTGCACTTTGCTACTCCACTTCACCGATGGCCATACAGTGACGCAAACCACTGGGAAGCTGGATTATGTCGTCTATGAGCAGATCGACGGATTTCCTAAGGGGTCCCAGCTAGCCGTTCAAGATAATGATGACCCGACCACCTTCCTTGACCCATTTGCGTACACTTCGCCATCCATAAGATGGCTTGCGAATCGTGTGTCTCCATTATCGCGGAGCAATATCCGGTACTTTATCGGATTCTGTTCGGCCTTCGTCCGGCGGAGAACAGACTGGAGAAATCTGATAAATTACAGGTTTTCATACCACTTCGGAAACAGATATTGCCTGGGCTTACAAAAGATATAGGTATGAATAACTTTCGTTTCACCCAAGAGGCGTTGTAGATCTATAATTTTGAACAAGTAGGGCAGCACATGACTAGAAAATGGCGGGTTACGTTGGGGTTACGTCGGTAGACTTTAGCTGATGGGTTGACGAAGTCACGTGGTATTGATTTCAGGAAATTCCCTCTTGCAGTTGCCGAAAGTAAGCTGAAAATGGATACACACGATCCCAGGGTCAGTCTTACCGCGTATAGATGACCCAGATGGTTACAGGTTGTCCTTGACCCTGAGTGTCCAACATCCTAGAATGAAGTTCACCATGGAAACAGAAATGGGCAGAGTACTCCCATTCGGTGACGAACTTGACGCACCGCGAAAGCCAAATCCTTAAGGTCACTCCAACCACTCAGTTCAAGTTAAAGCTGGTATCATATCCACTCTACCAGACGAACGATCCAAATACATATATTTGACAGAAAGCCTCCGCAAAGAAATCAGCCGTCTAAAGACCCTTTTCTCTGATAAAAACTTAGCATGCATCTGACCGAGTTACTGACATAGCACTCCAACGTCAGTAAGGTAACCCAACACATCGATACCGTACCGCACATCTGTCTAATCAGCCGCCACATCAGATGACTTCTGTAGGAACAAGCCAACATCGATGCAGTGTGTATATAATTCTTACGATCAACTAGGTCATTGGTGTGATTAACTTAACCCTGCCTGGCCTGGGCCTTTTGGGACCTGTTGTGGCCTGGGGGGGCCGAAATGGCCTCCTCCTAATTAGTTTTCTTACCCCTTGAAACTTACCACACTATACCATTGGGCCGAGTTCCACCAGAAAATGTAAAAAAATCCAAAATGGCCGCATTGATGACGTCATTTTCAAAAACGGCATTTTTTGGCCGATTTTTCAGTTAGATTTTCTGGATTTTTTGTTTATGCAATTTCTCCGCAAACACTGCATCATAAATTAGTAAATATTAATGGGATGTGAAATAAAATAGATTTTGCCCGCTTTTCATCGCGAAAAAGCAGAAATTTCGAAGAAATATGACAAAATCATCACTTTTCTGGGATCCCACGTGGCCGTCATCTTGAATCTTCCCATGATCCTCTGCTCGGGGGATTATGCGAATAGGCTCAAAATGACCCCAATATGATAAACTATAAAGTCACGGAGTTTCAGCTCTCCATTTTTTGTCGTTCCGGAGATAACGCATAAAAAGTTTGGTAGAGGGGTTATTTCGCCCCCCCCCCCCCCCTCAGGCCAGGTAGGGTTAAAATATTTCATTCATATTCAACAATAAAAAATATCCAAACAACCTTCAACAAAATTTTAATTGGGGGAAACTCGAGGCCAGTTTGATTGTAAATCTTCCATATTCGCTGTGATCGTGTCCGGCTAAATGACCTAATTTCTGGCAGCCGTACCCCCACTAATTTGTGCGAATGTATGCTGATTTTTTTTGTATTTTTTGAGCGGAAAATTTGGTCTACCTGGTGTGGCGGGTCATTTGTGGCGGCCAATATTAGGGAATATAGTTTGTAAAGATGTGGGCAGCCGATTTACGACATATTAAGTAAGGCTCATTTTGAGCGGTTTGTGACCTCCATCCATCCATCCATCCAATATCTCGCTATATTCTCTGACACAGTAGACGAGCTTTGCTCAGACCTGACATGCTAGTTTAAGTGGAACAGAGGTTTTTTTTTGTCTGAGAAGTTATCTAATCTGTCGGGTCAATCTGCACTTTGTTCTCTACTTGTGAAATCTAGTGTTGATTGTTAAATCCACAAAAGTCTGTTCACAGGGAAATACATACACGTGAGATCTCAGGCGAACAGGTATGTTCTATAACGAAACCCTGTGTATTTAAGTGTTCTTTCCAGAAATTAGTCTGCTTTGGTGTCCGCACATTTCGGCAGGCAACATTTCGGCAGGCAACATTTCGCCGAGTGATATTATGACCCCCGACATTTCGGCAGTTACTGGTGGTACGACGTTTCGGTCCGAGACATCTCGGCAGTCAAATTTTAAATCTAATAGTTCTTGACACCGTTAAGTATTTCATCTGTAAATATCTGTAAATAAATCGCCCACTTGTGAACATGAACATTTTGTTTCTTTTTTTGTAATTTAGTATCTTAAAGGTAGAATTACTTTGGTCTAAATAGGTCAATCTCGCTGATTTGGGATAGGCTTTTGTTTCATGACCAAAGGCATGTGTGATGTAAGTATGGTGTGTGTAGGTATACTTATTCTTGAAATAAGATGAATAAAATTTGACTGCCGAAATGTCGCGGGCCGAAATGTCACGAATCGAAATGTCGCCTGCCAAAATGTCGTGGATCCGTCTTCTAAAATACGATGGTATCAAATTTATCGGATGACCAGGTTTACCTAGCCATTGCTCTCTGAATTACTTTACTCTCACTCGTTTGAGGCAACTGGACCGATCACCTGATCTGATGCTAGCAACTTTCATTCCAACGAGGCTTCCATGCACCACATGAACAGGTTAGGGCGATCCCGCTCTCTAAAATGGAGGCAGATGTATTCAGCAAAACCAACCTTTTTACCTTCATTTTATGAGCAGGGATACAGTAGTATCCCGCACTAGTATCCTATTATCAACAGTGTTCAATAACACTGGTGTGAGTAGTAAGTGGGTTACTATGGTTAAAATAAATATTCATGAACTCATTCATGAATGCATGACGTCATGTCCGACAGCATGTCCCATCCAGTAGATGGATGGGTGGATGTAAATCCGGATGTGTCCAACGAACTCATATGCAATAAAAAATGTTGACTAAAACAATCTCATGGTCACAACCGTTGTTGGCTACGATTATATGTCGGGGTCTTGTGTCAACAAAACCGATTGAAGCTTTGATCGAACATATAGTCGGTTGATTTCATCAATACCTTGCCTATGTAAAATATTAGTTTACAAGGTGCTTGCCCATTCATATACTGCGCAAAAACAGGTATAGACCAACGTGCATTCCCAATATGATATTTATTAATTCTGATAGACATTGATTGTTGCGTCTGCCCGTGGACAAATCTCAATTCATGTAGTTGACTGCCGAACTGGAGGCATTGCTGTCAGTCTGTAACTCGTGCTCTTTCATGCACTCGTTTTGGACACATGATACAATTGAAGAGACCGCCTAATGTGACGTCGAAATGGGAAGACCGTGATGTCATAGATGTCACTTTCAAAACAGCGTCCAACGTCGAATTAAACGCTACATAACACGAGTGGTGGAAAAAGATGCTGGCGTACTGACAAGAAGTCAAATGACCCTACAAGTAAATGTACTGACTGCATCTTTCTAAAAACATCGCAAGAACCAAAACTGATCCTTGTTGTTTCCCAACCACGCTTTCATTGTTTCTGTTCATGTGGACATCTTGAATGACATGCCCATACGGTCCATAGCTCCGGCTTGAGCGGCATTATATACAAATATTTAAGAGCGATGATGTAATAGCCCTACCAAGTCATCTGATGGAGGGTGATGGACTGTGTGACTGTTAGATAGAAGAAACGGTTCAAACGAGGGAGTATTATGAACAGACTGCAAGTTCTCATTCTGAACACATATCTGTAAGGCCCGACGCCGATCAAGCGTTTTATTCTCCAACATGTTGATCGTCATAAAATTACAATCACAATGATTTGCAAAAAGGGCTTTGTCATTTGAAATGTCATTACGTAATATTACGACATAACACCAGGCACTGTCTTCAGATTTCTTATCTGTTTTGTTTTTTGTTTCAGTTGACTGAAATCGAAGTTCCAAAGCAGTCACATAAATTGTCATAATTACTTAATTTGTCCGCTCGGTCGTCAAGTGTTCCTTGATGCGTAAATGAGTGTATTAGCTCTTTAAGATACACGTAGTCCATCACAGTGATGACCCACTCACACGGAGAATGCAGTTTGTAAGCAAGACGGGCCTATTGAAATTTCTCCGCGCGCCGAGAAAAACGGCTGCGAAAATAATTTTCAACTGACCTATAGTTGTTGTCTTTGTCTAGTATTGCAATAGTAAGGTAATCTCTACCAACTTCAAACGTTCTCGGGGAACACTAAAGCGCCAGTCACACTGTCAAGAATTGAGTGGAGAATGCCGGCCAATGACCACGAATATTTTAATCTTGTCGATTCGTGTCAATTCGCCTGTAAAAGGCCTCTTTGAAACTGTCCTACATGTACGAATCCCTTACGCATGCCGTAGTTTCCTTGTACGACAGCCATAAGCATTTAACAAGAATCATCAAGAATGAGTACGCGTGCAGTACGATTCAATGAAGAACGCCCTACGCATCAACACGATAGCCCGCGAGGCGCGAACCCACTACGAATGCTCGATAATCTGCTACGAATAAGTACGTATGCAGTACGATGTGAGTACGAATGTAGTACGAACCTGTTACGCCGTGACACCCCCCCCGGAGGCCAAGCGAACAAACACGGTCGAACGAGGCTCTTCATTTCATAGAAGAAACACGAATATTTTAATCTTGTCGATTCGTGTTTCTTCTATGAAATGTACAACATACGATGATCTTCGCGAGAGATCGTGGAGCACTCCTGTATGCAACCGTACGAGATTCGCGAGGAAGCGTAGCCTATTCTTCATGAAAAATAGCTTTAGCGTGGGTATTCTTAGTACTGTCGCGGGTATTCGTAGTACTTCCGCCACACATCGTGTTGAATTCTTCTCGGTATTGTAGTATGATCGTACAAGAAGCGTAGAATGCGTCCAACAATATAATACAATGCGTACGGCATTCTTGCTGATTTGTGACCGGAAGAACTACTACGACTACCCACGAATATACACGATAGGAGGAGAATGCATGCGAGAACGCCAAGAATGCCATACGTATACCATTTAATCGTACTTGGCCGGCGAATGTTTTGAAGATTTCAAAACTTTCGTACTCCCTCCGAGAATAGGCAAGAACGGTCACGATCTACGACGAACCCCGCAAGATGCCTACACGAATTGTCAAGAATTACCACGATTTTCCAGATCACGGTGATTCTTCTACCCAATACTTGACAGTGTGACTGGGGCTTGAGGAGTTGGTATCACCGAATTGTGCCAGTCACCAATCATTACATGGACTGAGACGTTACGGCTGCACATCGGACTGACAGACAGTAGGTCATTCACAGCGCGTTCACGGCGTATTTCCCTCCAAACACCACTCATAAACTACTACTAACTGTATCTGCACCATGCCTACCATGACAAAGACATGTCCCACCAGTCAATTATTTGCGTCAAATCCATGCCTTCCTATATGGAAGCTAATGAGAGTGAGAATCCGCAATGATTGAATCAGTTATACGCAGATAACTCCAGCTTGGTATGTGTGAAAATTGTGTTTTATATGATGGAATTTCAATATCTAGCTCAATATAGCTGGACAACTGTCGACCGTCCGATCGCCTGACGTGGGTATCCGTGGTATGTTGTCTTTGCGGATAATAGATTTATTTTATCTTGGTAGACTGGAAATCTGCACAGACATATTCGCACAGGAATCGGTCAACATCAGGCGATCGGGCAGTCAGTTGCCCACCGATGGAATAGGTCTTATGGAAATCTCGACTTACAAGAGGAAGAGCAAGTTTATCCCTCCTGAACTAGAAACAACAAGTGAGAAATGACTACATTGTAGTCAAAACCTGCGGCAGTGGCAATAATACAGTGAAAGGCATATCAGCGGAGGTAGTGGTAGTTGTAGAAAAAAGCGCCATCTGCCAGTGTTTTCATGCCAAAGGAAGTAATTTTCAACTTCTAACCCACAATTGTAGGAATTACGTAATAGGTCTGATACCATATATATATATATATATATATTCCCTTTCCCCGTTCAAAATCAAACGATTTTGACTGGTCCGTGCCGTCTATACTGAATTGACAGATGAAGTCACAATTATCGCTTTGGCAATGTCTTGGTACAAGTATCGTGTATGTCAAGTTTCAAAACATTCGGTTCAGCCGTTGATTTTTGCATATCAAAAAGGCTTTCAAATATTTAGAAATCCAAATAAATTTCAAGGATTTAGTCATGGCGCGAAATCTACGCTCTTCAGTCTCCATTCTCGCTTACTTTGCCGAGCAAAATGGAAAATCTATATTTCCTTCAAAGTTAATTTTCAATGAATTTACTATCAGGTCTATCACTTTGATCTGTGAAACTATGGAATGGGGTTGAAGGTTTTATCGAACTGTCGAAGAGGCGTAATGACACTTTTCACTATTCAAATTGAGGCCTGTGACGGTCTTGATCTTCCATTAGAATAATTAATTTTCTGCATTTATGTGTGTTATCGTCTGCAAACTAAATACCTTGACACTCTTTTCCATGCCGCAAATCAATACCAAGTCATGGTTTGCTCCTTTTATATAAATGATTAACTATTTCATCAAATTCTGCAAATAAATAGCATTTCTATAGTCAATATCTATGGATATCTCCCTATACTCAATTCGCGAATATGTTTGTCACTAAGTCATTCCGAACGTGACTTCAGTGCGAAATGTCAGGGCTAGTTCACTAAATAAGATCTGTGTGTGGAAGAATCATGTCGAATTCTCGTTATTATCTTTTGGTACATCAAATTATTGCATTACGAAAATGGCTGCCAAGTTAAAGTAAATATGAAAGGTATCTAAGTATCAAAATCAAACCCACAGGCTCCCCCCCTCCAGGAAATCAAGGCCCTAGCTTTTGACAACGAGGTCAAATAGATCGCTTTTATGGTCAGTATCTGCTAATACATGTATATGACGTGATTAAATTCGTAAAAACGTAAATTTTGAAGTGTAGAACCATTAATTTCTAGCAGAAATGGGCTCTGACTTGAGAGAATGATGTCAAATGCAATATATTTCTGCCCATATTGTCTGCTGATACACATAAGTATTGAATTTACGGGAGTGAATCTAAAGGGATTCGGAGTGCCGAAGAGGACGGGAACATCAATACCAGCGAAGCAAGGCCCTGGCTTGCGAGAATGAGGATAGAGAGGCTGTATTCCGAAAGTGGATCATTCAAAATATTTATGTGCCAAATTTCATGCATGTAACCGAAAGTGCACAATATAACTGCACAACTATGATGTATTGTTCGCTCACAGGGTTGTCTACCCCATTAAATACAAAATAGTGATTTCTGTAATATAAAACCAGTTGCGCATAAAGTCAGTTTGAGTGTTATCAATCAGTCGGTTTCGCTAAGACAGTAAGTACAACTCCAGGGATTTGAGGGTCATTGTTTCGATTCCCAAAGAGGGATGAATTATTCTGCCTTTCAAAACATATTTCCATATATGCGAATTGGTTGGGGGGTAAAGTTAAACATCATAGCAAATTGTCATTTCTGTAAGTTAAACCTTTTTATTCGGCGAAAGTTGGTGAGTTGTTCCCTTACTTCTGAAACGTAATTTTTGCGTTGCTTTTATGATGCATTATCTATAATTTGATACCAAGTATTGATCAATGTTAATCATAATGACAATGCGTTGCTTGTCAACTTCTTCACCAATTTGTGAATTATCTAGATTTGGTAGATAACATGATTACTAGAAGTAGTGAACTTATGTTCTACTTACTAAGACAGTCGCCTATGACTGTATGCAAATTATCTGATCCACTGACAAGGTTGTGGCTCATCTTCCTTGGTATATAAGCAATTCAAGGATCTAAACTGTATATACATGTACATACTGTTCAGTGAAAATGGTAATATCTGAAGACAATGATGTGTTGGTCGACAGCTTTTAAACGACTGAAGTTTCCTATGTCTTGACGTAAGAGAATTGAAGTCTGAACGGAAATCAACGAAGCAATCATTAATTCCACCGAATATAGTTGCAAATGAATTCAAACGTGCCTGAAGACAGGGTTGTCATGTGAGATCGAAGGCTGAAAAGAAAAGTGTGGCAGAGATCACACTCTCTTAGCGCATGCGTATTTCAAAAAGTCACAAGAACAACAACAACAACAACGCGAGCCTCCCGTAGACCTGCGTGCCGCAGGTAAAAATATTGAAGATCTGAAACCTGAACCTTGAGTTCTTGAGCTAAAATCTCCTCGTCGAAAATCACTTTCAGGAAGTGTTAAAACTTATTCCTTCTTGAAAAGCTGGAAATTAATCTCTTGGAATTTTCTGAATTTTTCTAAGAACGAAAAAGTAAATACTTACTTTTTCTACATAAATACTGCATGTGGTTGAAAAGCTATAACTATACCGTATACTGGTATATCAACGATTTGTTTCTTGTTGTTCTAGTGGGGAATGGCGGAGATTATCTACCGATCCATGTCACCGGAAGATGCCGACCATATTCGGGAACTCTATTACGCCTTCTGGAGATCCGAGCCCTTGGCAATGGCGTTGAAAGTAGAAGTTCCACGGGAATGCAAAAGATACGTGGACTTTTTCCTGGCTGAGATCATCCACAATAAGGTATCTGTTGTTGCCGTAGATTCCTCTACCAGCAGAATCGTTGGTATTAACGTGTGCGTCGTGTCGACACCCGACAACCACCAAGAACCAATCTACGCGGCTAATGACGAGGACTGCGAAAAACTGAAGAAAGATGACGAGATTCTCAAACACTTGTCAATAGCTTCGGATCTGTTTAAGCATTTCGACGTGGGGAGTATTCTAGAGAGTCGCGGGATGTATGTCCTTCCCGAGTATGGCGGTAGACGCATTGGAACAGGAATATTCGAGAAATCTTTGGAGATTGCTCGTCAACTCGGTGTTCAACTGGCTGTGATCGACTGTACTAGTAGCCACTCGAGGAAGATCTTTGAGAAACTCGGCTTCCAGACTGTCAATGAACTGAGACTGATGGACTACAAGGATGTAGGTCATCTGGACATTCCCGATGATAGTCCCCATCAGACCGCTACACTCCACGTGAAGAGACTGTGAACCTACAGTACATGGGGGGGGAGGAGGAGGAGGAGGAGTTGGTGGATGACGAGATGGGTACGCAGAAGACGCCTGGGTGCGAAGGAGGGTGGTGTCAATAATTTCAGATGATGATATTTGAAGCGAATACAGAGAAGATTGTGCGATCCCTATCAATTCCTACGTTGTTATTTCTCTCGTTCTTATCGCCTCGAATAAAATATCGACTGGAATTGTCGGACAAGAAGCAAGTAATGAATTTCCGAATCGTTCCCTGGGGTTCGAATGTAAGCCCCATCACACCTTGGCTGTGGCGACACATAGTCGTTTACTTTGACTGTGGGGGAGGGGGGGCGGGGGAAACATGGTCGTTCACCTTGACTGTGGCGTTCAAGTTCGTGGACACGAATTAGTCCGACACGCAGCCCTACAAGATATTTTATAACACTGATTTCTATTGAATGTAGGGTCTGCCAATTCAACCGGCAAAATCTGTCCGGCAGTCAGAAAACGATACTTTATACGCCATTTTCTCCGCCCACAATAATGAATCACAGACTTTGAATTCGTTCTAAACATTCCGTGAGTAGTTTATTAGACAACTCTCACGGCTTTCCTGAACCGCGAAGACAAATTTTCCGCCATGATTAAATTGTTCAGCCAATGAAAAATCACAACATTTTCCATGTTCGGGGACGGTCCGACAGCTAGCAGATTTTGCCGGTTAAACTGACAGACCCTACATTCAATAGAAATCAGTATTATAAAATATCTGTCGTGTAGGGCTGCGTGTCGGACTAACTCGAATTTACTTCTGGCTTATCTACAAGACTTCGCAAATATCAGAATTTCGAAATTTGAATTAACAATTGAGTGTTTTAAGCTGAAATTTCTACGAAATACGTTCTTAGCCTGCGAGCACTACATTTCTAGCTGCATGGTTATCCTATTCAAGAGTGCATTTTGGTGTTCCCTATCCATTATTGATCCCTACATACACATGAAGTTCTACAAGCTCAAAGCAGCCATACACATCATTCTTCCAGTGTTAGGGAATGTGCCTACATCTAGTCGTCTATTTCCGTAGATTACTACCGGTACTTGATTCGTGTACCCAAATTACCAACTGGCGCTGCATTATATTGACCAAATGACAAATGCTGTCATTTCATCGAGCAATCAGACATCCATGCACTGATGGTGGGAAAAATATCGGCGTGCTGACAAGAAGTCACATGACTCCACGGATCGATATTCTGGATGTATTCCAAATAAAGACACCCACAGATCAAGTCATAATCGATCACTCTTTAGTGCTTTTATTGACAATATTTGATAACAAACATAATTGATTTGCAATCCTCTTTATATACCTACAACATGACCCGCATGCCCAATACTATAGTTCTATTAACAAAACTTGACATTTCATCAATAATAAAATAAAAATAATATTTGCGTAGTAATTTTATGTGAAAATATATTGAATATATATATGTACATGTACAACAATGGTAAATATGACTGACAAAAAATATAAGACTTGCGTACAAATGCTTGACTAGATCTTGGAATAATTCTGGTCACAAACAATTCTCAAAATGCAGACAGAATAATACTTGAAAACAGATTCCTCAAGACTTTCTCAATAATATAGTCAAAGAAATTGAATTATTCTTTTATTCCCAAACTGTTTGGAAGTATGTATATTTTGAAAAGCACCCACATTATATGCCCTGGAAAAATTAACCACTTTTTACTGAAAACCTCACCTGAAATCAATACCAGCGAAAATGTTGCCGAGAATGTTCAAATATCAGATACATCATGTAGGTGTTTCATGAATCACTTCATATAGCCAACGATACTCGGTAAGGAAATTCGCAATATTTTGACAGTGTCAGTGGCTAGCAATCTATCTCCGTTCAACTTTTGCAATTTCAATTCACTTTAATAAATTTAACAAACAAAATATATCATGATAGCGACAGTCAATTTCAAAATTATTTCGTTATAATAATCGTAGAGTCCAGCTCTTAACTATTTTTACCACTCCCCACTGAGGGAAAAATACATCTTGATTCTTCAAGAAAATAGAATATAAGATGCTGAATACTGGTGATGGAAATATCATTTTAGTTCACTTTCAGCCAGATCTGTAATTTACTCCCTTGTCCCCAGCTCTTCGTAACATATTTTACAGATAAAATTAATCACTGAACCAGATCTATAACGAATGTTCCTAATGGTCACATCCAAAATCCATTGCGTGCGCTGATTGGGTAGCACTATAATGACGGACAGGTCAGCAACAGTTCTTCTTCGTGATTGGTCAGATCATCCAGTTCAGACCATACAATCTGATTGGCGAAATTCAATATCAACCTGATCTGCAACATCGCTTCTCTATGGTCACCTCCTTCAAGTCTATGAAACAATCTGGTTGATTGGTCAACGACTTCCTAGCCGAATTTACCAATTTTATTCCTTCGGATATCTCTGTATTTCACCCAGCAATTTGATTAGATTGTGTAAATATTGTCCAGATCTGTAACCTTTCAGCCAAATTCGTTCCGGATTCCTCTCATGCAAAGTGAGTGGGCAGTTCGAAGGGAGATAAATCTCTGAACCATAGCTTTGATTAACCCAATTTATGACCTTTCTTCTTATTGGCCAGTTTCTCTAACTTCTGCAAATTCTCTCGAGCAATCCGATTGGCTGGATCTAATCTCAGTGTCTCTGTATAATGATGCTGGGCCGAGTGTAGATCATGCTGAAAAAGAATTAATACACGAGCAATAAATATTTGAGAGGGGAGTGGGGGGGGGGTACAAACTTGATTTTGGTATAATCCAAGTATAAAACAGTGATGATTGAACCTTCTTAATTGTTTAAGTATGAGTCACGGTGCTTAAGGACCATGCAGTCAATCCAATATGGACAAGGAACATCAATAACAAGCTGTCACATCCGAAATTCAATACGCATCCGTCGTCCATAAAAGAATTTTCGCGTCAATAATCGAAAGACCTAGTTTCATATGAGAGTTACCACCAATTCCAAATGTGTATGAAATAGAAACAATAACAAAAAAAGTCAGATTTTATCTGTGTGTGTCCACTGTTGAATGATAGAGTTTTGAAATACTGTCAAGAAAACTAGATGAGTATGTTAAATATATGAAAAACGGTCAAAACCCTTAAGCCTACCTTCATGTGGAATATTGCCCCAACATTGACGTGAGCTTTTGGTTGTTCATAGTCTAGGGACAATGAATCCATATATGCCTGAAATACAAACATGAGATGTAGATTTACAAAAAAAAGGATTTTTTTTAATATGATTTGTAACATGAGAAATGCAATCTATTGTTTTGACTTGTATATATTTTCTCGTTTGATATGTATAGAATTGGAAAAAAAATGTTACAACAAATTCTATGATACATAAAAAATGCATAATTCTCAGAAAAAAAAACATATGTAATAATTTTTTTAATTCAGGCTATTTCACGATGGCATGCCAATCACATTTGTTTCGGAATATTAACACATTAGGCTCACAGGGACTATTGTTATCCAATAAGGAAATAATTATCACAATTGTTGATTCACTAAATAATTCACTCACATCAAGTGCATCCTCGTAATGTTCCAAATCCTTCAGATGAGAGGCCCTAGCAAAGTGCAGTTTACTGAGTCCCAGTTTATCTCCGGAATTACTCATAACACTGATAGCTTTGTCAACATACACTAGACCCTGTATGGAAGAGAACCTTAAACTTATTAAAACGAAATCAGCACCATTTACATATCATTCTACATCACAGAATCATAATTCTCTAACTAAGAATTTAACTCCATAATATTAATGCTATTTCATTCCTATGTAAACACATCCTAATACTTGAACCCTTCCAGGCCTGTTTTAAGCTCCCCTACTCCCGACATATTTATTTTCATAACCCCTTGGGGTAGAGGGCTGAAACTTTCATACTATGTATTTGGGTCAAGCTCCGCAGTGTAAAAAAAAAATCCAAGATGACACCTGATGATGACTTCACAGTGACATCTTTTCCGAAGTCATTTATCGCCTATTTTCTTGAACCGATTTTCCGGGGGGGGTCTCGATATTTCAAAAGATAATTAATATGATAGAGAATATTTAGTTTTGGCTAACTGAGTTACTCTTATATCATATACACAAGACAAATGCGAAAAATAGGCAGAAGAGTCCGAAAACTTTTTGAGGACTCCTCGTGGCCGCCATTAAGGATTTTCCCATGATCCTTTGTAAATAATCTCAAAATGACGCCAATCAAAATCGCGGAAAAGTCGGAAACTTTCAGCTATTTTGTTCTTTTCGTTCTGTAGCTGCGATGAAATTGTTGGCAGGGGGAGCGGGGGGGGGGGGCATAATATCCCCCAGGCCATATGCGGTTAAAGGAAAAGAGGTACATTTCCAAATCAATTTCGATATTGCAATATGTGCTATCAGTATTTTTTTTTTTTCCATAAATTAATTTTTTGAGGAACATTTCAGACTAATGAGAGTATTAAGACCAAACACCATCAACTGATAGAGGCGTTTGGACCTTGGATATCCCGAAACTCTGCATGCATCGGACTATTTCGAACATTAAGAAAACGAAGTTACTATTATAACAGACGGGTGTAATGTTGTTGATAAAAATCTTTAATTCAATTTCAATACTGTAATTTACCTGGCTATGTTGACCCAATAATCCGTGTATACTGGACATCTGATTCAGGGCCTCTACATCATTCGGTACAACTTGAATAACTCGCTGTAAGACTCTCTGAGCATTGGTTAAGTCCTTCATCTCAGCTAGCACTTTCACCTGCAAATCAGGAAGGAGAAAATAAACCTTCAATCTTTTAAAATTACAATCTGCAAATTGCTCATTCTGTGAGAATGAAAAAGATTCAATCATTTATTTTTTTTGGAAATGCCACTTTGTTAAACGTGTGTGGGATAATTTTATCATCTGGGGGATAAATCTAAAGTGGCATGCGATAAATTGATACTCAATGAAGTCTTGTTCGAAATCACAAATCGAGAGTCAGTTCTCCTAGGCCAAATAATCTTGGTGATAAAATATAGTATTAATAGTTGCAGACGATCCTGGAGAAGGCCAAGCTAGATAGTGGCAAAGAGATCAATTCCAAAAACAAACAACATTGAGAAGATTATTTTTCAAAAAATAACTCAGTCGGGCTTTTTATCAAATAGTGAGAGGCCCTCGCCGATATCGAAAATGATTAAATATATAGGGTCAGTGTTAGAGTTATTTGATATTTTGCGTTGATTTTTTTGTCATGTCATATTTGTTGGAATTGCGCCGAAATTGTGACATGTTTTAATTTAGCAAATGTCGATGGAAACCCGGCCGTTGCCTCTGGCTATGGTGCAATAAATGCCCTCGGGTTTGTCCAGGGTTTGGAAAAAAAAATAAATTAAACTTTCAGTTGAGCAAATTTACTATTATTTAGAGCCATAATGTGCCAATCTCTCGCGAATCCATGCTTCAAAATACATCAGTATGACCCCATAATTGGATGCTTTCAAAATTAGTCCTATTGAAATATCTGGAAGTTTTTATCTAATTTTACTGAATCAGGAATAAAGTCAACATGCACAATTGTACTCAGATTTATTTTGCACAGTTAAAAAAACTTTAACATGATAAAAGATTCGTTTTAAACAATTTCATATATATATATATATCTTCGTTCAAAAGGAAACAATTTCGTAGAGGGTGTTTACATCAACGGTCACAATTTCCAACAGTCGCAATCAAGGGAGGTAATTCTGCCCATTGAATTTACTTCTGGAACATTGTCAGCATTCCAACGTATTTCTATTCCAATACATATTTCCATTTTTTTTATTATTAGTAAGAATAATTTTGTTATACTTAAAATTGTTTGAATACAATATAGATTGTTATCTATGAGAACCGATACAAATGATAACCTTGATGATATAAAATTTAGACCGATTATTGAGGAAACAGCCTATAACTGTTAGCCAGATTCCTCCTTTACTCAAACTCGACAATCTCATAAAACAATGCTTGTTTATATGTGAATCAAGTACAAATATGAACATATGGAATGAAGATGATGTACTTACATAATTAAGTAAGCCCGTGGTATCAGAACTGTTGATCAATTTATCTTCAATATCTCTGTAGATAACTAGCGCCTCGTGATGACGACCAGAGTGAAGGTAAAACTTGCCCAGTTGGTCTTGTGTCACAGCAGAGGGTCTCAACTCCAGAGCTCTATCAAATAAAAGAAAGATTCATGTTACATATTTTCTCTAATGAATACTCTGCTAAAATTACTATATGGATTCTGTAAAAATACAAACATGAGTGAGTGAGTGAGTATGGGTTAACGTCGCTTTCAACTATATATCACGACGTTGGGTACTATTCCTTTTCACACCCGGGAATCACACGGGTAGGGTCCTATTCCTTTTCACACCGGGAACCCCACGGGTGCCTCAGTTAGTCGTCTTTTACGACAAGCTGTCTGATGAGCTGAGGCATTTTCTTACCATGACCTGCGGTGTGCACAACGACAGCTTGGGTCAATCCTCGGAAGCCCCACGGGGCATACAAACATGAACAACTATATCAATAAAACACTCAAGATGATATTGGTGGCCGTAAACCCTTTGAACCAGAGAGTTTCCTTGCCTATTAACACATGGCCCTGAGCTCCCAGCTAAAATAGGGATACAAACGACAATTTTGTCATATGCATAATCTAAACAGCATTGCTCACCCCCTGGGGACTCTACGAGTGGCAGAGGATCCCTTTTGGACTTGGACGACCAAACTAAAACTGTGGAGCGGATACGACTTAAAACGTTATCTGATTGGCTGAATAGTCGGTTCTGACATTAGAAGCCGCTAAAGCGGCCTCTCGGATATATACATAGCGGCCTCTAGGATTTAAAGACCCATCTATTCAGAACTACGATCTTGAAACCATATTGCACTAATGGTGAACTGTTTAGCGGCGGTATTTAACCCTATCTGGTCTGAGGGTTGGAGGCGGGACCATCCCCTACTGAACTTTTCACCGCAGCTGCAGAACGAAGAGGACAAGAGTGCTGGAACTGTCTGACATTTTCGCGAATTGTGAGACTACTTGCATAATTCTGGATGCAATGGAGCATAGGGAAATTCAAAATGACGACTAAGAAGTTTCCTCAGAAAGTAGTGTTTTCGGTCTTTTCTGTCCATTTTTTCGCATTTTCCTTTCTTAAATTGTATAAAAGTAATTTATTTTACCAAACTTATCATTCTCTATCATATTAATTAGATTTTGAGGGGAACTATCGAAAATACAAAAAAAAAATATAATCAGAAAATCGGTCCAAAAGATAGGCGAAAAATGGCTACTGAGAAGACGACGTCTCGGATGTCATCATTTTCTTTTAGAGTTTGAACCAAGTTTATAGTATAAAAAGTTTCCGACCTCTACCTCGAGGGGTAACGGAAATAAATAAGGCTGGGACAGACCCCCCCCCCCCCACACACACACACACACACACATCACCCAGGCCTGGTAGGGTTAACAGGAAAACACGATTTGAGAATAGCGAGTAATTATTTCTGTCTCGCAGCACTCATATACAGTAAATGTCATGTTATCTGTGAGAACTTTCGATCTCGAAAAACGTTTTCTTGGAAAGGTGTAGTTCCGGTGACTGCGTTTGCCAACTAACTTGTTTTGTCATAAATAAGTTGAATGGTTCAAATATTTATTTTCGATGTGAAATTCCCATTACGGTACTGAAGTTACAGGTATAAACCATTTAAGAGAGAGTTGAAAGCAAAACACATCTGCTTTTCTTTTTAAATTTGTTTTTTTTATGTTTGTTTTAACTGCCGGCGAAAGATACATTCAGTGAAAATACTTTGAAGATAAAACCGCCACTAATGTTATAAAGGCATCCGCAGGATCAAACCCCGAACAACGCATGTCAGCTGAACGACTATCGTCTGGCTACAAGCACTGCTCGCAATTGAAAATATCGTTAACACCCTCTCAGCATTGAGATTACCCCGCAATATATACCTTCCTTCTTTCCGCTAAAAGCCTTAGTTTCATCAACCAAATATATCCCAAAAGTATTTAATAAATAGCTTATACCGAAGTTAGATTCTTGATTTTCTCGCCGTTCTCAACGAATCTATTTGCGTAGGGAGCTGCATATGCGCGTCATTAATCCCCTCGTAACAAATCCCTGGTCTTTGGATCTGTGCTAGAGCATTCGACTGCGGTCAGTGCTTGTAGCCAGACGATAGTCGCTCAGCTGACATGCGCTGTTCGGAGCTTGCCGCAGGATAAATAAGCTGGAGACTGATTACAAATTATTTAAGATTATACTGACCTCTTTAATAATATCTCTGCCTCATTCATCCTTCCCAAGTGTCTTAATGACTGAGCTGCATTGGTCATAGCATCAATATATCCACCATCCAGGAGAAATGCTTGACGGTAATTGTCCACAGCCTCGGAATAATGACCTGAAATGCAGGAAAACATATACACTTGCTGTTTAATTCTATAACTTTAATTTAAGAAATTTCTCCATGAAGATTGATATGGCAAAAAAAAAGTGATGGAACCTACATGTACATGTATGGAAAAATCTATTACTGGAGAGGGTTTTTTTCTACAGACAATGAGACTTTTCAAAATGGTTTTTAAAATTTCGAATTAACCCATCAACAGTCCTTTGGTTGGAATACATACCAGCATTCGGTTGAGTTCCCGAATAGAAGGTAAATGATCACGTAAATGAAACATTGAATCACAGAGATAAAATATTTTCATATTTCACTTTAAGCAGGGAACATTAGAGAGAAACACAGTATAATTTTCAGAAAAATGAGATGTAAAACAGGTGTATAATTAATAAGATTTAATATCGTAACATAAGTACAGATAAAAAAATTATATCTGAAATTACCCATCTGTTGGAGAAATGCTCCATAATTATTGTATGCATCTGGGAAGTCTGGTTTCTCGTGTATGGCTTTACGGAAGTAATCACTGGCTTCTCGAGACATTCCCATATGTGCCAGCATCGATCCAAGCATAACGCACACTTCAGCATTATTGGGCTCGAGGCTTTCCGCTTTCCTTAGCATATCCAGGCCTTCTGTGGTTTTTCCTTGTTGGCTGGCAAAAATTTATGAACAATGGCGATAAATTTATTTTTGGAAAACTTTCGCTTTTTGTTTCCATTTTTCAACTTCATGGAATCGAGTTTTTACAAGTAATTTCACTTACTACAGAATATATTGCACGCCTTTCAGCTGTCGAAATATACAAGAGTTGTAGCCCCTGATGTGCTGAGAAATTGGGTAACAAGAGTTATGGCCCATGATGTGACAATAATCATCATTAATAGTTCAGTCCTGACACTTGAGCGAATAGCAAGCGTCAGATTTGACATTCAATATGAAACATAAAGAGTTATGGCCCATGATTTGACAATAATCATCATTAATAATTAAGTCCTGACGTCCGTAAAAAAAATATATCCCTACGAAGTAGGCTCTCATTTGCAAATTGTCCGGCAATGAGTGAGTGAGTGAGTGAGTCCATCCGAATCCTTTCTTCGGCAAAATAAGGAGAACCGTTGACATGAAGGTGCATTAGGAGACTGTAACCAGCAAGTTCTGAGCTGACCGACATTTGATGAAAATCTCTGATGATTTTTGATGAAAATCTCTGGTGATTCTGACATAATATAGGCAGGATTTCAACTTTGGGGAAGGGGGATTTTCAAGAGTTCAGTTCGCGTCGATGTCATAATGCCTACCTTACTTCGTTGGTCCTGTGACGTTAGTCACACTGCCATGTGTCAATAATTCAAAGACCTATTTCGTATGACAGAACATAAAAGTCAGAAGGCACTTTTTAACAGCATAAAATGCTGTTTTCTTAATGAAATTGGAAACTCTCTTTTTAAAATATATATATGTATCGTGTTATTTGCATCATATTCGAATAGACTTGTTTCTTTCCACTTGCATTTCAATTACATTGTGAAAAGACTTACAACAATAAACTGCCCAGGTTAATCAGCGCTGGTATATGATGTGGTGACAGTCTCAGAGACTCCCTGTAACACCTCTCAGCCTCACCTTGGTCGACCAACAGTGTACCTAAGTTATTCCAAGCGATGGTATACCGAGGGTACAATCTGAAATATGTATACGAAATTTAATTATTTGCCTAGGTAATCAATTCTGGTGACATAATTTACAAAATATAAAAACTCGTTGCATTAGTACACCTCAGATTTCTGACAGAAAATATAGGTTTTTTTTGTGAAAATGCCGTCATCCAATATCACCAACCAACCGTTCAGCTAAGCGGAAAACAGAACACTGTCTTCATGCCCAAGCATCATCCATCACCTACCTCACCTTACCGAACTAAGGGAATTTCTCATTTCATAAAATAATTATGCTTAGCAAATTGACTTCATTCAGGGTGTATTTCTTTCCTGCTTCACAAAGCATTATGTCACCTGTCTGGTCCGTTTAAATATTTTTAAATATGTGACCCAGGAAGCAGGTCTACACGCTACCACTGCATCTTCGTTACACCAAACCAATTTCTACGTTCCCACTTCGAACTTGCCTTGGTCGGACGGGCAAAATCAGAAATGTCAATTTCGTCTTACGAACCAATCAAGCACAGCGCATGCCTCCTCTGCAGGCTGACGTAATGGCAATGCCACCGAATCGCTGACGCCGTCTCAGATATTCATGAGGCTACAGTCTGTGTTTGAAATATAATGGCGGCCAGTCCGACCAAGGCAAGTTCATAGCGTGAGCGTAGAAATTGGCTTGATGAACGAAGATACTACTGTGGGATACTGAGCAAGACCAATCGAAGTTGTGGAAATTAGCTACTTCATTTCTCAGCTCCAGTGCATAGTTGTTTGCTTTTTCTTTAGAAGATCGATATTAAATGATTGACATATTAAAATGTTTGAAAGAAACAGAATCGTCGGTAGTTCACGTAGACAATAGTGTTTTGTGATGTGGACACTTCGAAATCCACCAAGGGGTCATCATTTCAATTCATCTCTTGCTGAATGTGTGTCTTCGTTCAGTGAATGTCATTGTCTCGATGCCGATTTCCACGGGACCAATCGGCTGTGACCATTTCGGACACAGCCTAATAATATACCTAGATAGCACCTGTTACTTCATGACTACGTACAAAAGTATGTATATACGTATGATCGTACCAGGCGTTCGGATGATGTTATACATGTACCTTTGACATTTCTTTTACCGTCTACCACCATTTTTCTGCAACTGAGCTATTTTTCGAGTTAAAAAAACTCAATATTCTTGATCGAGGTGATTGCTTACATATATTAATGTTTGTTGTTCAATGTCTTGAATGGACCGGATCAGCGGTTTGGGACTATTATTTTAAATTTCCAGACAAGTTGCTAAATCCAATATGGCCACCATGGCTGATGACCTCTTGGCTGTTATATTGACGAGTGCTCATTCACCCCCATGGCTCATTCATCCCCATATGGGTTCATTGACCCCCATGGGTTAGTTTATAGGGATAGGGAGATCGCGTGCCCTTTCTATACTACTCATCGCGCACTACTCCTCGCGCAAGTGCAGTCGATCCATTCTACTGTAGGGTGCAAGCTTGGCCCATAAAATCTCAGGTAGCGAAAACCCCAGGTCTCTCGCCCCACCCTATCCCGCGCCACACCTATAGGGATAGGGAGATCGCGTGCCCTTTCTATACTACTCATCGTGCACTACTCATCGCGCATGCGCAGTCGACCCATTCTACTGTAGGGTGTAAGCCTGGCCCATGGAATCTCAGGTAGCGAAAACCCAGATCTCTCGCCCCACCCTATCCCGCGCCACACCTATATAGGGATAGGGAGATCGCGTGCCCTTTCTATACTACTCATCGTGCACTACTCATCGCGCATGCGCAGTCGACCCATTCTACTGTAGGGTGTAAGCCTGGCCCATGGAATCTCAGGTAGCGAAAACCCCAGGTCTCTCGTCCCACCCTATCCCGCGCCATACCTATGCGACCCGCTGTGCAGTGAGTAAAGCGGCGGAGTAGGAGGAGGAGTCGGACACGCCACGGATTATACTAGGGAGATAAAAGGTAGATCCCTTAGGTTGTCATCACCATATAATTCTTTTTTACTTTATTTACCAGTGGGTTCGAAGATATGGAGAGGGCAAAACTTTGCAGAAAAAATATATATTACGCCAATAATTATAGACGTCAAGGTTATCTGATACTAGCTTATATAACCCTCAGTATATGTTTCCTAAAAACTATAAGAAATAAACACACACGTATATAAATTTCACACGGTAAACACTCATTTTGTAAATCTTTTCCTTAATTTGAGCAGTTACCTTGATCGAAATAATAACAAAATATTCTGAGCAGTTACGTTGATTGAAACAGGCAGAAATTATGGACAGTTGATTAAAGAGGCAAAACGTTTGACCGTTAATTAAACCATTTATAAACACGCAAAATTCAATGAATGAATTTTTATCAATATTATTTTAAATATGGTTACTCACTCGACAGCTTTCTTGGAATGTTGTATTGCTAGATCAACATAACCCTCATCTTTCAAATAATTGGCATAGTTAAAATGAACCTTCGCATTCTGTGGAACTGAATTCAAGCCAGATCTGAAAATAAAATAACGAACGTTCTCAAAATAAATTGACAGCTGATAAACAAAATTTGAATATTTAGAATACAGAAACCTCAACAACACCATCTAATCAGGTTTGAGAAAACTAGCCTATAGTATTGGACCCTTCTACGGAGGGCCAATGTCTAGCTGATGCAGCAACAACATTTCCCCAGTTAGACGCCCGATTTTGAAATCGACAACGAGGCCGCGCTATGTCATCGGTCAACTGAGACAGTCACGTGGTTGTGTGATTGGGGTGGCTCCTTTGAATAGTGATCCAATGAGAATGCTCGTCTTGGTTTAAAATGGCGGGGTCGAATGACCAATCACTGAAACACCGACAGTTGGAACAGTACGCTGACACTGTTAATATCTTGATTTAACAGAGGGTACAGTCTATGAGAAAACCCGCTCTCTATAGTTTGGAGGTAACAATATCATATTTATTAAACAACTTTAAAAATACAGAAAAAGTTTCCATTTCCCATCAAATGATCATAAAATTATATATTGTTACAAATCTTAATATATTTTTGCCAATCGAAGGACTCGTATAGATTTTGGCAGTAACTAAAAAATCCAAACAGCAACTAACTATACTTGTGATAAAGTCATCTTTTTACACTTCACAGAACATGATATAATACAGACAATGAATATTCACAGACTGTAAGTCATTGGCACTTCAGATTTCAACGTTAGCTTCGTAGGAAATCATTACAAAACTTCCTCGTATTAGAAATCCGGAAATGCTTTTAACACGAAATCGACGTGCGTGAAGTTTTAATTTCCGGAAACTCGCCGGAAGCCAATTGGAAACTGTCCAAGCCAGTTTCCAACAGATTACAGAAAACGAAAACCTGCTTTTTTTCATAAAGTTCTCACCTAAATAAAGTTTCTCTTGAGGACCACACTTGGTTTCTGACTAGAGTTCTCGCGGCCATAACAGCCAAAACGATACACACCATACTGTCCAGTAGCCATCGTAACCCCGGATATCGCCTGGTCAGCGTCGTGTAGCCCAGGGCCACCAAAACACACTGACCCATGCTGATAAGATAAATATATAGATATAATGATATAAATATATCCATAGCAGTGATAATATAAATTAGTTATAAAATCAACCTGCAAGCAGGCCTACAACAAACATGGGAAGTAATTTTCTCATACATCATTCGTAAATGTTATACTGAGGTTTCCTGTTATGTACCGCTTTAGTACTATAGACTGTCCATTTTAATCAATCAAAACAACCGTTAACTCTGCATAAATTTTCTTTTTTGTATCGCGTGGAACTATCTGACCTCTACAAAATGACCATCATTACTTCGTGCTTTTGACAATATATCACGCTTGAAATAAAATTGAAATTCTCTCCATATGAAACTCCAGTACAGCTGTTTCGTTTACCGGATCTCAATTTCATAGGGAGACGGCATAATATATTCGTGTTCTCTAGCACTAAGGTCAACAATGCCGTGAACGGTCATAGAGGTGTGTTCGGTTTATCATTCGGCAATTTCACCGGGCATGGGATATAAGAGACACTCCCACGGACCTCCTTTTATTACTTTTTTACGGCACCAATGACCTTTGTGCCAGTGAGCTTGAATAAATTCTGACGTCTCCCTATGTAATTGACACAGGCCCCAGTGTCTGGACAGTAGAATTTAAATTCAGTATAATTTAAATAATTTTTTTTTTTTTTAAGTCATCCTATCCTCTCTGTATTATAGGATGACTTAAAAAAAATTAAATTATTTAAATTATACTGAATTTAAATTCTACTCTCCAGACACTGGGGCCTGTGGTAATTGAGGCCCGGTACATGAAACACCTGTACTGGAGTTTTATATGAAGTGAATTACAAAGTTATTTCATGCGTGATATATTATTGATATCATGCAGAAATGGTAGTCATTTTGCCGAGTTCAGTTCGTTCTATACGCTGCAAAAGAGAACATTTAAGCAAAGTTGACTATTGATTTTTGGCAAGCTCAAAAGTGGACGACTAATTAAAATGGACAGATTTTAGTGCAGTAGGCCTAAATTATTTGTTCTAACACTTTAACCCTATCTGGCCTGGGCGATTTGGGGTGTGTCGCAGCCTGGGGGGGGAGGCGGAAAGTGCCCCCCCCCTATATATTTTCTCTACCACTAAGGCTAGAGCGCTGAAACTTACCACACAGTATCTTAGGTTCAAGCTCTACCAGAAAATGTAAAAAAATCCAAGATGGCCGCCATGATGACGTCACAATGAGGTCATCTTCTCGGAAGCCATTTTTCGGCCTTTTTGGGGTCGATTTTTCGAAATTTTCATTTTTCAGATTTTTCTCTCGAAAAAAATCTTATAAAATAGAGAATAATTAGTTTTGCATAAATAATATACTTTCAAGGCCTTTTAGGCAAGGTAAATGTGAAGAAATGGACCGAAAAGATGAAAAAACACGACTTTCGCGGATACCACATGGCCGCCATTTTGAATTTACCCATGATCCTCTACCCGAGGGTATATGAAAATAGACTCAAAATGACCCCAATAAGATAAGCTTAAAAGTCACCAAGTTTCAGCCTCCTCGGTTTTGTCGTTTCGGAGCAGCAGAGAAAAGTTCACTAGGGGGGCACTTTCCGCAGGCCAGGTAGGGTTAAGGGGAGATTCTACCCGAAAATCGGATTAATCAAATTTTTCCATTCCTTGTCAGTCTTTTGGTGATATCTTCCTAATGATTTAAAGTAAGACCATGGAAATACACCCATTTTTGTAAAATGATCTAAAATCATATTTACATTTAGTTATTTTAGACAATGGGACTGTCATGGTGGCTATATTGAACGCCTGACGATTTAAAATCCGACACCTTGAAAGCAGATTTGCGCCGAAAGACGTCTGAGCATTCGGTTCGGTGATATATTCTCTCAGTCGTTGTGTAAATCTGTCACGTTCGGTTCACAAGGTGAGATGTAGAGGGCTTTTCCAGAAAATAACTGCACTCCCTCCCCATGGAAGGCTCTGGAATTCCACCTTTTTTTTCACTCAAAATCTGTTTAATTCGACACGGAATGTTCATTATTTCTGGGGAAAATCATTGGAATTCGAGAAAAAAAATGTAAGAAAACAATTTAATCGCTGGAATTTCAATGATCTGGGAAAATTAGGTTGAGTGTTTGCTGTAGTATTCGCACCTCCGATATAGTGCGGTACTGTAGTTTCCGCATGATGAATTATCAATCAGATTTCTGGGGTCAACCCGGCCACACGAACATACATTGACACGTGGACAGAGGAATCTATTATCAGTGGCACCCCTTGTCAAAAGGCAGAGTCCTGCATGACTAGATCACGGTCACAGTCTATAGGTAAAGTGAGAACTTCAACAACAGTCAAGTGAAAATAGGGAAGACCTTCCTATTTTCACCTACGCTGTTATCAGTGAATCCGGCTATAAAAAGGGGATATCAAACACAGCATGCCTTTAAATGCACAATAAATACAGCTACGGGTTTTATACGGGGTCATATACTGCGTGGAGATTAAACACAATTTCTTTTGATATACCCACACCATAAATCGCAGGTACAAGACATGATATACTGAATAAATACACTCAAAAAATTACTATTTTAAGCTGGTGGATCATGTTCTATCGCCATTGAATATACTGACATTATTTTCGGAGTGGGTGATTTGTGAAAGAGGTGTTTACCGTACGCGTACAACGCATCCTCACAAGTCGAGGTAAATCCTAAATCCTCGCAGATGGTTTACTCTATTATACAATCCCGTACATTTCATCCGGCGCTTTTTGTTTTGAATTAGCATGTCGGTATCCCAAGCCTGCGGTTTTTGCTTTGACTTCCGATGTCGATTTCAGCCGACATCAAAGTAGTTTGGCCAGCAATGAAACTCAAACCTGTCACATCTGATATCTCGCAGCGGATTGACGTAATCAGCCAGATTAGCGCGTTCACTGATTGGTTTAATTTAGAGGAAACCCATGTATCTATTTATATCCAAAACTGCAGTGCTATGTGTGACTAACCAAGACAGTGTATCGATCCTAACATATCGATCGATACACTGGCTCGCGAAGATGGTACGACGGGGCTTTATAATACTGGAATAGAGAGACGCTAGAATAAAGGGAAAGCACTGTTTCCAGGTGCAAAGATATTTCCAAATTTTCGAATTGCATGAAAATGCGAACATGCAAATGCATACTTGAACATCATATCTTAACCCCGTTCACATGCACACTTTTACTCACGTATGCAAATTTGCACCCTATGTAAAAAAATACACATGTGTATTTCTTGTCATGTGAACGGAAATACACATGTATGTATATTTGCACTTTGAGTTTATTTGCATCTGGTCAATAGCAGGTGCAAAAGTATATTTCCACATGTGTAAATATACACATGTGTATTTTTACACAGGTGTATGGCAAGCCAAAGTGCTTTTTATTCGAGAATTTCCGATATCGGAATTAAAATTTCCGATATCGGAATTAAAATTTCCGATATCGAAAATTCATGGCCTTCAATTTCCGATATCGAAAATTGAATTCTCGATATCGGAAATTGCAATTCCCGATATCGGAAATTAGAATTTTCGATATCGGAAATTGAATTTCCGATATCGGGAATTGCAATTTCCGATATCGGAAATTCGGACAATTCCCGATATCGGAAATTCAATTCCCGATATCGGAAATTCAATTCCCGATATCGGAAATTCAATTCCCGATATCGGAAATTCAATTTCCGATATCGGAAATGCAATTCCCGATATCGGAAATTGTCACTGGATTTCCGATATCGGAAATTGTAACTCTAGGGTGCACTCCACACTACCACGGTTTCGTACATAGTGGTCCCTCCCTAATTTTATAATAAAGAAGGTCGCCCGATTTTGACAGCAAGTTAATTCTTCTTACCTTTCTACTAACTGATATCTATAGTATCACCCTGCTGGACGTAACCATTTCTCCAAACGAGGATATAACAATTGCTTGTTGATCGCACCCACTCGCCACTACAGAGTTAATCGTGTCCGGAATTGAATATCTGGCGGACCAAAATCCGCACTTTTTCGGGAAGCGAAAATGATGATTCCTTTATGGCGATAAAATTTTACAAAAGAAGTTCGACCCTCTGTTTTTTTTCGCCATTTTAAATTGTCCTTTGGACGGGAAACACTTTAACATACATAAAAAGAAAATCATTTCATACGTTTTCGCTGGGTTGCGGGTAGAATTTGACACATTTTCATATATTTTATGGAGTTTTTCAGAAAAGTTGAAGAAGGGTTAAGGAGGATTGCACGTCTTTCCTTTTCAATTTTAATAGCTCACAAGTCTCCTGAAATAATGGCACGAGTGTGCCCATTTAGAAAATATATACGTTTACAAGGCTTTTGTTAAAGATTTTACATCTATTTATGGCCGAAGATCCGAACCCATGCCTGTTTTTAGCCGCACATCATTTAGGTTTCAGATTCAGATATAGGTGTGGAATGCACCCCTAGGTTTTGTAAAGCTTCCAGAGCTTTCATTTCCGATATCGGAAATTCGGTGACAATTTCCGATCTGGGAAATTCTATTTCCGATATCGGAAATTGAATTCCCGATATCGGAAATTGAATTCCCGATATGGGAAATTCTATTTCCGATATCGAAAATTGTCACTGAATTTCCGATATCGGAAATTCTAATTCCCGATATCGGAAATTCTTTCCGATATCGGGAATTGCAATTTCCGATATCGGAAATTAGAATTTCCGATATCGGGAATTGAATTCCCGATATCGGAAATTCGGAATAAAAAGCACTTTGGCTTGCCATACAGGTGAGTAAATTGTGTGCATGTGAACGGGGCTTAAAGGTGAAATGTAAAGGTTTTCATATTTTTCTTTTTATGCCCTGCATGGGTTAGCTAATGTTGTAACTATCAGTCTATTTACTTCGTTTGGTTTTATTTGAAGTATTTTGTTTCCTAGTAGCTTTAGAAAAGTGCTTCAATATTGGTATCTCAAATCCCGCCAGTTTTAGAAATGAAATCCACATCGCTTATCTGCCCTTGTTTGACGCTGGTTTGTGACGTCACATCAGACCACCTGGCTGGACGTCAATACTTGTAACATTGAGCCTTCGGGAGGCTGGTCTGATGTGACGTCACAATCAAGGAAAGATAAGCGATGACGGTTTGCAAATCAAAATTCAGCTGGGCTTCGGATACAAACTAGTTAAACGCTTCTAACAGACAAACTACTTCACAATAAACCAAGCAAAGTAGATAGAAATATCGGTCTGTCATTGTTCAATCAATATAAAATATAAAAATGAGAATCTAACAACCTTTGCATTTCACCTTTAAGATAGCTATTTGTATTTCATGTTACAACCTATCGTAGGATCGTACTATGCGAACGCGTGATGAAGGACATAAATACAGTCAAACTATGTGCTTGGGCTTTTATTAAATTATACCCATTTTAGATACGGTAAGATCCCTAGGTATTCGTGACCGGAAGTGAAGATATCACGTAGGCCCTAGTTGAAACTGGAAGCTTACAAATATTTTGTGCATGGCAATTCTGAAAGGCAGAGTGTTTTGTACACTTATAGAGACACGATACTAAATGCTAATAATATGATACATGTAGGAGCGCTAGGGTATATATTATAACACGTGGACCAGGATGTTTAGTAAAAGTTTAGATAAGTGGAGACACCTAAAGTCAACCTCTCATGACAGTGAATATATTGTCAGGGGCGTCGTTAGGGGGGTCGTCATGCGAACGACCCCCCTTGGACGCGCCAAAAAAAAACAGAAGAAAAAGCAAAACAAAAACAAAAACAGAGGAAACAAAAACAAAACAAAAAAAGCAAAAGGGAAAAGAAAGAAATAAAAAATGTCCGTCTCCAGGCACGCAAGCATGCTCCGTTCCAGCAGTGACACGTCAGTTCGCTCAACAATGGGTTTACCACGACTTTCCGTTTTATGGTAATAAAATGGATTATGAAAGAGCTGTAGCTCTGTTCATGAGACTCCACCCTTGACGGATACTGCAGGGGAACCCTCGACGGATAAAGCAGGCGAATTTACTATTCAATTAGTCATTAGCACTAACTCGTGTGTTTTTTTCCTTCTGCTCGATGCGTGTGGATTTGATAATGAAGCATCGGCAGCCTCGGTCTACCGTTGGCGAAATGCAAAACGGACAATAAACTGAAAGCTGTATATGTATAAGCTTTGCTGAAGGCTATACTACATTCGTGATACTTCATTTCCGGAAAATATATCAGTTTAATTTTTTCTAGTCAGTATTTTACCATGGCCACGTTTTAATGAATGATATTAGTTTCATTTTTCTAGTCAGTATTTCACCATGGCCACGAGATATAGTCCATGATACACAGTTTGATATTCTACACAATATTATTGTGATATTTTCAGCAAAAGTTTAATGTTCACAGTCATGAAATGACATATTGACATATGGATCGGAAAGTGATCTGATGATGTTTAGTTTTAATCATTTTAACATGGTTACAGTGGCGTCGGAAGCGGAGGAGCCACCCCTCACTTTTGATCTAGGGGGGCCCGAATATCTTTTGGCCACCCACTTTTCAGCATCCCTAACTGACCATGTCCCCACATAAAAATTACAGATATAGTGCCAGGACGTGTAGGGGTGTGTTATATTCCCGTTTTGTTTGTGTCAAACCAGGAAGTCAAATGGAGTCCGGCATATTCTTCAATATCGATGCGGGTTTATGCGAAACAAATGTGAAAATAGAACCATAACTATATACATTGTGTTCAGATTTGTTTCCGGGAAAACGGGTAAAACGCATCTCCGGCAACCGGAGACCCCGGAGCTTCCGGGGCCTAGGCGGCCCCTGGACCCTCGCCTGTCAGGCTGTGACGATCGCTCATTTTAGCTTTGTGTAAATGAATCGCTATCATATTGGTTCTAATGTTCCATGATGTAAAGGTCATCGTTTTTTTATGTTCTTTTTATGTGATAAATATAACTAAACAGTCAAATGGATTCAGGCATGAAGTATGATTTTTTCAATATCGATGAGTGCTTATAAATGCGAAACATACGTGAAAATAGAACCATAAATCTGCATACAATGATTACGTTCGAATTTATTTCTGGAGAACGCGTCTCTGGAGATCTGGAACTTCGGAGCTTCCGGGGCCTAAACGGCTCGTGGACTCTCGCCTGTTGGGCTGTGAGGATTTCCTTGTTTTATCTTTGTGTGAATGAATCGTATCTGTAGGCATATTGGTTTCTCTCCCAAGAACTATAAGTCATCGTTTTGTATGTTTTAAATATAACTAGAACGTCAAATGAATGAAGGCAGGAGGTGCGATGTTTTCAATATCGATGCATGCTTATAATTGCGAAAAAAAAAATCGTGAAAATAGAATCATAAATGTGCATGCAGTATGATCAGTTTTATTTCCGGAAAAACGTTCAGAACGCATCTCCGGCTATCTAGGACCCCGGAGATTCCGGGGCCTAGGCGGCCCCTGGACCCCCGCCTGTTGGGCTGTGATAGTGGTCCCCCACTTTCAATTACGTTCCGACGCCACTGGGTTAGCCTACTAGGTATATAGGCCCAAAGCGTTATTATTGTGTTTTCAAGATGACAAGAGAATAAAATATAATACTGATATTTGACAAATGACGTGTTAGTTTAATTGTTGGAAATCGCTCAGAATGCATCTCAGGCCATCTAAGGTCTCAGAGCTGTATAATATAACCCTAAATCTGCATACATTATGTTCAGATTTAATTCCGGGAAAACGCTTAGAACGCATCTCCGTCGATCTAGGACCCCGGAGCTTCCGGGGCCTAGGCGGCCCCTGGACCCTCGCCTAAAGTGCTATGATAATCGACCCCCCTTTGAAAAATCCTAGCGACGCCCATGATTGTCTCTATTCTTTCCAAACAAATAACTTCAAAATACCACAATGATCCTCGAATATTATAAGGTATAAATAATTTGATCTCTGAAATGTTTTTTTACCCATAATAATAGTAGGTTCAATCACTCACCTTGGTATATATAAAAGACGCTCTGCCACCACAAAGCCAACACGGAAGAACAAATTCGAGGCAGGTAGAAATGGTATTGTCAAAAGAAGCACTCCGGCTAAAGCTGGGTTAGATGTAAATCTCTTTGGGGAGGTCTGGAATATCAAATATTAGGAACGTGAATGTTGTCAGATTGTGTCGAGATCTGCTGAACTGCAATCGCTATGAAAGATTTTGCTGGACTGCATCCAAACTGCGTTAAACAGAAGAATAAAAGTTTGAAATTCGCAAAAACAAGATAAATCTAGGATACAACAAAATTCTAAGTTATGTCCAAGGATAAAGTTATGTATGCCTGTGATGTTTCAACAAGTTGTAAGTTGTAGGCCATGAGGAGAATGGTGATATTTTTCTACTACATGTAGTATTTCTAGTATAACAACAACAACAACAACAACATGCCGGGTTATATTGAAAATTCACAACATCACGGTGACGGGTCATATCATTCTCATGGCATCAGATTGTACACCGCCTATACTCTCAGATATATCATCTGATTATAACGCGCAGCTTTTATGCGCATGGCTCTCGGCCAATCAGAAACGTCCGCTTGTCAACGGAGCGGAGTGGGCTCAGCATGTCACAGCTAAAACAAGACGTACCGCTCTGTGTTCTTCTGTAATAATTTAGCACAAAACTTGTTAATTCCTTTACAAGATATACTGGATGCAGTTCCCATGTTTGCATCTCTCTCGTATGTAGATACATACTCCCTATTTCGATAAAAATCTATATAGACCGACTGCGCATGCGCGCCGCGTTTTTCTGTATAGTGCAATCAGAGGGTGTTACACCGACAGTTTAGATTACAAACTCTGACAATTGAGAGAATGGGTCATATCAACCCACCTTGAAGACAGACGCCCGTATGACAAGGAGCATCCCTCCATATGAGCTGAGCGTGTAGAGGTTCCGAACATCCCAAAGACTTTCTACAAGCGGGATACTCCCCATCTGCCAGTCATAGCTCTGTGTTATCGGTGCAAACAACAGGTGGATGTTGAAGTACAGAAGATAATTATAGGACAGAAATCTGAAAAGGAAGAATAAAATACCATGCTGGGAATCGTGTGAAAGTTTCTCCTGACTAAATAAATACACATAATGGTTGATGATATTCTCCTTCCACACACAGTACATGTAGCAGTAAAATAATTCTATCAGTTTTCCTATGGGGCGATTGTGGACAAACGGTCCGTGTAACCTTGCACAGTTCAATTTTCGTTTTTGGTTTCTGTTTTTTTGTAATCCAAAAATCAAAAATTTAAATTTGACCGTCAATTTTCAATTTTCGTTTTTTGTTTTGTAATCTCAAAATCAAAAATTGAAATTTGACCGTTAATTTTCAATTTTTGATTTTGGGATTACAAAAACAAAACAAAAAACGAAAATTGAGCCCCCTCCAAGTACTCTCCCCATGCAGACCTAGGAGACATTATCTTCTCAAATTTAATCAGTACAAGACAATGGTGAAGCCGACATAGACCGTTACAGGTACTCTGTGAATGGCTGCAGGTTCATCAAGAAATCTCCACGAGCCAATGACAATACCGGATTCTAATTTGAAATTTGATTAGGCCAATCAAGTGTCTTGAAACTGAAAGACGGAAATTACCTGGTCAGTAAGGAAGATGAGAACGAGGCTGGATTATCCTGCTCGAGGAAGGTAGGTAACTCCCCTCCTATCATCCACAATCTGAAGGTCAGACCTAAAAATACCTGGAAATACAGAAAACTCACACTGTCCAGTAAAGTACTTAATCAGATATATTTACTATGGTAATTAGTTTAAAATGCTACACAGTTTTCTTTCCTCTGCCTGTCTCTTATACTCCTCATGAAGATACCAAATATAAAGGTCAGCATGCCATCACCTGTTAATATTTACCCGGGAGAGAAAACCTCTACACACTTTGACTGGTGGCACAAATCAAATAGACTCTTCAGTAGTGTATTATGTACACAGCATTAATAGGAAATACAAGGGAAAGGAGTTGCCCATTTAGAAAGTCAACAACTTTCAGAAATTTATGGAATATTTAATTTTTTTCTAAGTTGCCGCCCAAAGATTTCGTTCACTTTTTTCTATTTGGAAAAAATCAGGCACGTCCATTGATAAAGTTGAATACAGTTAAATGCTCATATTATGTAATATAATTCAATATATACATATATGTAACCAAATAATTACATAGCGTCTTTCAGCTTTACAGTAAAAAGCAATTCGTCAAAATTACTTGAAATTCTGGGATTTACAACGTTCAATTGCCCAATATTTCGATGGATTTGACTATCAAAGTGGAAGAGGGGCTAACAGCTGAGTTATCAAGACACTCTTTAACATTATAAAGGCTATAAGAGTTCCAAACTGGGTAACGGTAATATTTTCATGTATGTACAAGTACCTGTCATAATATCAACTAACACCCAAAATGCCTTAATTAACCTCATCTGGCCTGTGCGATTTGGGGTGTACCGCAGCCTGGGGAGGGGATGGAAAGTGCCCCCGCCGCTCCCCTTTATATATGTTCGTTATCCCTAAGGCTAGAGGACTGAAACTTACCACACTTTATCTTTGGATCAATCTCTACTAGAAAATGTAAAAAAAATCCAAGATGTCCACCATGCTGACGTCATAGTGACGTAATTTTCTGGCTTTTTATTTTTGTGTTTTCTTCGCAAAAACTGCATGATAAATTAGTAAGTAAAAATCTGATGTGAAATAAGATTAGATTAACCCACTTTCCCATGCAGAAAGGCAAACATTTTGAAGAAGTCTGACGAAAATATCACTTCATGGTACCCCAATTGAATTTTCCCATGATCCTATGCTCGGGTCATGCAGATAGGCTCAAAATGACCCCAATATGATAATCTACAAAGTCAAGGAGTTTCAGCTCTCATTTTATGTCGTTCCGGAAATAGGAGCAAAAAAAAACCAATAGGAGCAAAAAAAAACAACAGTGGGTGGGGGGGAGTGGGGCGAAAGGTGACCACCAACCCCCAGGCACGGTAGGGTTAATTAATATGTCTTGTTACAAAATTACACGTCACTCTATACAACCTTGACCATTCAACACTATCAGTGTTCTGTTCTCAGCGAACGAACCACGGGTATCAATGAAATGCTATTTATTTCCAGACAACGTAAATATCTTAAGCTCCAACCCTCTTCCCTTCATTGCAGACCCTCTCCCCCGCCCCCAAAATCAACGTAATTAACCAATTAACAACTATAACGAGCTCACGTGGCCCTGATTCCGATCACGCACACTTACCACGACACAGACAGAGAGAAGACGTCTAAGTAAAGGTACACATTCGTTATTCATCTTCTTTTCTTTCAATACTCTGTGGATTCAATGGAATAACAATTATATCAATGTTTTAACAACAGGCCTTCAAGTGCCTCCTATATTTCCTATATTTTCCTATATTTTTGAGTCATTCCGATATTTTCTTATATTTTACTGAAAACCTCCTATATTTTGACTTTTTTCTCATGAAAACTTTCACCAATACTCTGAAATGCGTCAAACTGGCATGAAGAAACACATTTCAGAAAAAAAATTCTTAACCTTCTTCTTAATCACCAGCACTATAACTGCATTCAGTGAAAATAATTTGATTAAACACCAGAAACTAACAAGTTTGGAACATACAATGTAGTAGTGACCTGTCTTACACTCCTTTATTTCCTATATATTCCGATATTTTATAAAAAAAAATCCTATATTTTGGCACATTTCCCCCTATATTTTCACTGTGAGCCACTTGCAGGCCTGTAAAAATTAAACAAGCTAATACACTATTCAGATGTCCAAGTGTTGTAATTAACTGTTAATACATTTTGAATGAGGATGGAACATTTCAGAGACTATATCATTGGAAGAAAATTTATCTCTGCTTTGACAAAAATTTGCAAGAATGTACAAAAATCAGAAAAAAATGTTGCAAGAAGAATCATCTATGTATTGACCAAAAAAATGCAAGAATGAACAGATATCAGGAACAATGTTGCAAGCCCCCTTTGATAAAATATGAAAAATTAGATACAATGTTTCAAATAAAATGCTACTGAGGCAAGCTATATGATATATGGCCCGTGGTGTTTCAAGATTATACAATATTTTTGTCGGATGGATAATTTGTGTTCAGTATTGATTTATTGTACATTCGACATTTATCTTGGTCATGTATTTGTCCTATAAACTTGGATTAATAATCTCCATGATTATAGTTAATTGGATACTAATGGATTTACTCTAAAAATATCAAATCTCTCCCAGACATTTGACAGGTGGGTTAATCATGACATATTAACATCATTATATTAGTTAATTCTCTATACACTCCACCGAATATGGCTGTTGATGATCCGACTATTAATTAATCATTGTGGTCGCACCCAGTCACATTCTATATGATCAATATATGTATATGTACTCGTATCTATCCTGTATTTTCCATCTTCAGCTATACTTTATTCATGCATTAGAGGATGTTAAATATGGATTTTAATTACGACCCAGCATCGCTGATCAGCAGCGTGCTGACATCATTGAAAGCTGTTGACCGCTTCTCTCTTGTAGGAAAACATATAAAATAGGCATTTCGATACTGACGCGAAAATTTATTTATGGACGACGGCTGAATATTGAATGTCGGACCTGACGCTTGCTATATTCAACGTGTATAGGGTTCATACTCCATGTAAGATTCACGAGACAATGCATACAATGGCTAAATCTGGGCACAACAATATGTCTAGACTTGAGCCTTTTCAGCTACACAAAGACTCTGACAATAGCTTCCTATACAAGAAGTATCTATCGTGTATATAGGTGCAGAGCTGATTCAGCTTTTACTCTTTCCAACAACAGTATTTATTTCCAAACAAATTGTATTACACTGGCCAATCTAGGTAAACCAAGACGGTAAATCAGGGGAATACCATCTAGACGTAACGTTATGAAAACTTCGTGCGAAATGTTCGCCGATATTCTGCGAGATCCCATAAGCCAATCACGACCATTTCTCACTTTTTTCTCTGACAATGATTGACGTTTACTTCACGGAGATCAACATCTTCGCACGGCACAATCTTTTGATATTTTCTACCCCCCTAACAAAGCCAGACTTCGGCGGGAGTAAACTCTTTGATCTTCACGCACATTGTCTGGAAATGATGCCATATTTGGATACCGTTTCTCGATAATGTTTATATATTAGTCCGCGTGCTACCGTGTGTAATTACTGTGGGCGTGATTTCAACAGGCTATCCACCTGATTGGCTAACAATAGTAGTTTCAGATTCGCATGGGATTTATATAGGGCTGAATTCAGATATAATATTCCGTAATATTATATCTGAGTTTACTGAGATTGTACACTGGCTCGCTGTGATTCGTTTTCTGGTTTATTTGTTTGCATTTCAATTTACTTTCAATAGTAGTTTCTTGTCATCCATATACTTTACGGGTAGGGAATAGTTTTTTCTCACCTTAGAACACGTTGCTTGGAACAGACCATGACATCGTAGAGAACACATACCCCTAGCACCGTGATACCATGTTCCTTAGTTAGCATTGCACACAGAGCTAGGACCAGACTCAATACAAATAGTCTAGGCCGAAAAGTTGAGGGAGCAAATTCACCACCAGGACAAGTCCGGTCCAAACTTCTAATGATGAAAATAAAAATAAATAAAAAACATTAGTGATTATTTCATAGATTGAGATGAGTGATATGAATATACATTCTGGTTTCCGCTACACTTCTGTTGTGCATCATTTTTTTGCTTACACTGTAATAACTGTTTAGGGATAGAACGCTAAAAGTGAGGCTCAGTTGGAGAACACGTTTCCGCCTTACGCGTTTCCCATCTTCGTTCACCAAGCCAACTTCTACGCTACGTTCTGAACTTTACTTGGTTGGACGGGCTGCCATTATTGTTCAAACGCAGCCTATATAGCCTCATGAATATGCATGACGTATTATCCATTATCTTTCTGAAACGTGATCTGAGACAGCGTCAGCGATTGGCTGGCATTGTCATTGCGTCAGCCTACAGAGTTTGATTGGTTCGTATGACGAAATTTACATTTCTGATTTCGAACAATAATGGCAGCCCGCGTCCGACCAAGGCAAGTTCGAAGTGGGAACGCAAAATTTGGTTTAGTGTAACGAAGATGACGTTTCCACGTTAAAACACATGGGGATGTATAGGTTATAACCACGTAGGCGTTTAGGTCATAAACAAGTAGGTGTTTAAAATCTAAACACATGTGTTTAAAACTTAAATACCAAGATGTTCAAACTCCAAACCCTTTTAGACGGAAAGGTGTTGTCAAACTGAACCTCACTTTTAGCGTTCTAACACTAAGCATGTGATTTACAGTGTAGTTTAACTGTTTATCGACCTAATAAGTCTGTGTGACATAGTTTTCACCCCCAACGGTCCATTTTTTTTCTTTCTTTTTTTGTAGCATAATATAGAGCAATTGGGGCGTGAAAGTATGAAATGGCAGGGAAAATATACTCCATGGTATACACTCCTAAAAATCATTTTCTCTGATTTCTGAATTTTCTGCAATCTCCGTATATCCTGTTTTACAGCTATATAAATATGCCTGGTGTTTAGGTTATGAACCATAGGACGGGAGATGTATGGTTGGAATGCACATGGGGCTATATCAATGTCACATATACAAGTGAGGCAGGATTTGGAGTGTGTTTACCTCATACTGTGAGATACATGTACAGTCAGGGGGTGACAAAAGTCTAACAATGACAGAATGATGAGAAGGGTTACAAATATACTATTAAATCTTGGAACGGAATATCTGGAAAATACCGAGAAGAAGAGCCCAAGTACATCCATCCATCCGTGAGAATGCTAATAACTGAGCATAAATACATAGCAATAAATATCCATTTTGTTTGTTTGTTTATAGTGTGTGTCCCCATGCTTGATTGTCATTACAAATTAACTTTTACAGCTGTGAACATAGGAGCTTTTTACTTGGATCTGACAAATGAGTTGGTCACGTCTGAGTGATTTAGGGCAATTTCTTCGCATCTGTGTTCTGGCATACCATAATGAGAAAAATATGTAGACTACAGTTAAAGAGCCAAAGGCCATCTTTTGGTGAAGCTTAAAAAACATATAACGCGAGCCATAAACCATTCTATTATACATATATGGCAGGCAAATACAAAGAAATAAACACCAGTTATATATGTTGAACAAATAGAGAATAGCATGAACAGGTTTCACATTTTCGGAAAACTTTTTTTCTTGTTATCAAAATTACAAAAAAAGGTGTCATCAATGAAACAGTTCTGAGCAATATATGTGAATGAGGAGTGAAATACTTTTAAATTGGAAGGATATATTTCCTCTTTCATAGAAGTATGTATGCTGTTAGTAGAGATGTATGTGCATGTTAACTTGTCACTTAACTAAATAAGTGAAGTTCGAATTTGAGTTTTCTTTGCTGATGGAATAGCAATTTGATATGCCTCCACAAACACAATACTGTTTATTTTAGAACGCTATTCCCGTAACACTGGTACATGACCGTGCATATAAAGAGGTGAAAATGTTAAAGCCTTTGTTAACTTCAGATTGAATTACTCCGACAGACCTCGTTTGTGCAGTCAATACCTGGCCACTGGAACAGTCTTCAGACAAGTCTACAGAGGGATCACATCTCACCCAACAATAAATACAATACAATCGGATGCTTTAACAGGAGAGTTCTAATTCCTTTACGCTTGATGGCAAAGCTAGGTTATGATTGGATCAACTTGACTTGGAGATCATGTGTCCCTTCTTTTTTTTTCTTCCAGCACCTCAAATCAGGCAGATATGAAGCTAGGGTTTTGTAAGGGAGACCATCCGTGGGAATCCAGTCAAATTAAATTTTGATGAGATTTACCTTGGTCTATTTACCCATGCAGGTACACGAGGACAGTTGGTAGCATAGCCCCTTCTTCAAGAGTCGATTGCCTTAGATGTCGATAGCCGAGCTGCGTCAACATTGATTTACAGCCGACAATATCAAAGATATTATCTCTCCAGTTAGCTAGATGTCGATAGACGAGCAGCATAAATATTCGTTCTACCGCCGCCAGTATCTAAAATATCTATTATATTCAGTGCGCTCGATGATCATTTCTCACATATTATCAATTTCATAGAGGAGTGAGTACAAATGAAATTTCGATTGCAGTGCTCCCGAGGAATAAAGCCACTGCTATTTCTGATTGGCTAAAGCAGTGTACCAGATCTGGATGTATAAAATCGAACACGCGCCAATGAAGGGAGACGTATATGGTGTCCGAGAATGTCACTATCAACTGTGTTCCTTGAGACAACGCCAGATGTCAAATCCTTGCATCTAATTCAGTCGTTATTTCATCTCTTGGAGCTGAGTGAGAGCTCATATATATTCATATTGAAACAAAGAACATATGAGATATAAAACTATATATTTCGTGGATGGATTTATTATTACAGATGTTATCCTGATATATATAATCGTCTTTAGAATAATATCCCCATGATCACCTTGTCGTCTGGGAATAGAGTTTATAAACCAACATTTTATTGCTGTTATGAACAATCAAATATTCACCTGCATAAAGAATGCATATTTTGACTCACGATCAAAAGGCTCAAAAGTATTGTGTCTGACATGAAAACACTTTTATCTGCCATTGATTCAAGCGATAAGGCAGGGATTTTCAAAGGTTTTGAAATCTAGACATCATTACTAAAAGGACCTTACAGGATTTTGATGTTTGCATTTCCAAAGAAATCTGGGTGGCTAGACCTCGTTGTTTAACTAACCTCGCTAAAAAATGTTAGGTAAAACAAATTTATGAAATAACGCCATTCTTGCTCGTGAGTGGGAGAAAACACCATTTAACCAGTGAGAATTTTAGACTCCGGAATTTTAAATGATGTTTTATTAGATAGAGAACTGCACCGAAAGACCTCGGGACAGTGTCTCGGTGGTCGTACCAATTTACCAGTATTACAGTCACAAACTACTATACATTACACCTACGTCTGCCAAAAGGTAAGTTTAGTCGATGGCGACCCGAAGATTTCTTTTGTTGCATGTCACTTGCCGAAATCCCAACAGTTTAAGAGGCTGGTACTAATTGCAGAATCATAAAGCAATGGCCACGACATATATACAAGCCTGGACACTAATTAACCCATATTTGTCATGAAGACCTTCAGAATGTTCCGATGCTTTTCGATATTTTTGATTTACTTCTATTTCACAAGGTATGGTATTTTTTCAATTTATCAAGGTTTTGAAGATATCATTACGACTTACCGGACATAGGCTAGGAAGGACAGTAGAAAGAAACCTGCAGCTAAAATATCAGCTCTGCCGACAATGCCTGACACCTGTAACGGTAATACATATAATAACATTATTGTTAATCAAAACAGTCCAACCCACATTAATTTACTATTGAAAATCACTAGGGTATACTAGTATGTGGGATCCATCTTCAGAGTCATCACACTTTCAAAAGTAGGTCAAATTCACCGATGGAGTGTTCCCAAGGCCATATCTATCCTAAGCAATCACTATCGATCAATGCATTGTCCCACGTTCAGAAGTGAGCAATATCCATAAATGAAGTGTCCGCAGCGTTCATAAATAAGCAATATCCATAAATGAAGTGTCCCCCGCATTCATAAGTGAGCAATATCCATAAATTAAGTGTCCCCCGCGTACATAAGTGAGCAGTATCCATAAACGAAGTGTCCCCCGCATTCATAAGTGAGCAATATCCATAAACGAAGTGTCCTCCGCGTACATAAGTGAGCAATATCCATAAACGAAGTGTCCTCCGCGTACATAAGTGAGCAATATCCATAAACGAAGTGTCCTCCGCGTACATAAATGAGCAATATCCATAAACGAAGTGTCCTCCGCGTACATAAGTGAGCAATATCCATAAACGAAGTGTCCTCCGCGTACATAAGTGAGCAATATCCATAAACGAAGTTTCCTCCGCGTACATAAGTGAGCAATATCCATAAACGATGTATCCGCAAGTTCAGATGTATCCATCAATGGAGTGTTCAAACGTCTGGAAATAAGCCATGTCCATCGATAGAATGTGTTCACGTTCAGAAATGAGCCATCCATCGATAGAATGTGTTCACGTTCAGAAATCAGCCATCCATCGATAGAATGTGTTCACGTTCAGAAATGAGCCATCCATCGATAAAGTGTGCCCACGTTCAGAAATGAGCCATCCATCGATAGAATGTGTTCACGTTCAGAAATGAGCCATCCATAGATAGAATGTGTTCACGTTCAGAAATGAGCCATCCATCGATAGAGTGTGCCCACGTTCAGAAATGAGCCATCCATCGATAGAGTATGCCCACGTTCAGAAATGAGCCATCCATCGATAGTGTGCCCACGTTCAGAAATAAGCCATCCATCGATAGAGTGTGCCCACGTTCAGAAATGAGCCATCCATCGATAGAGTGTGCCCACGTTCAGAAATGAGCCATCCATCGATAGAGTGTGCTCACGTTCAAAAATGAGCCATCCATCGATAAAGTGTGCCCACGTTCAGAAATGAGTCATCCATCTATAGAGTGTGCCCACGTTCAGAAATGAGCCATCCATCGATAAAGTGTGCCCACGTTCAGAAATGAGCCATCCATCGATAGAGTGTGCCCACGTTCAGAAATGAGCCATCCATCGATAGAGTGTGCTCACGTTCAAAAATGAGCCATCCATCGATAAAGTGTGCCCACGTTCAGAAATGAGTCATCCATCTATAGAGTGTGCCCACGTTCAGAAATGAGCCATCCATCGATAAAGTGTGCCCACGTTCAGAAATGAGCCATCCATCGATAGAGTGTGCCCACGTTCAGAAATGAGCCATCCATCGATAGAGTGTGCCCACATTCAGAAATGAGCCATCCATCGATAGAGTGTGCCCACATTCAGAAATGAGCCATCCATCGATAGAGTGTGCTCACGTTCAGAAATGAGACATCCATCGATAGAGTGTGCCCACGTTCAGAAATGAGCCATCCATCGATAGAGTGTGCCCACGTTCAGAAATGAGCCATCCATCGATAAAGTGTGCCCACGTTCAGAAATGAGCCATCCATCGATAAAGTGTGCCCACGTTCAGAAATGAGCCATCCATCGATAGAGTGTGCCCACGTTCAGAAATGAGCCATCCCTCGATAGAGTGTGCCCACGTTCAGAAAGGAGCCATCCATCGATAGTGTGCCCACGTTCAGAAATGAGCCATCCATCAATAGTGTGCCCACGTTCAGAAATGAGTCATCCGTCGATAGAGTGTGCCCACGTTCAGAAATGAGCCATCCATCAATAGTGTGCCCACGTTCAGAAATGAGCCATCCATCGATAGTGTGCCCACGTTCAGAAATGAGCCATCCATCAATATTGTGCCCACGTTCAGAAATGAGCCATCCATCGATAGTGTGCCCACGTTCAGAAATGAGCCATCCATCGATAGAGTGTGCCCACGTTCAGAAATAAGCCATCCATCGATAGTGTGCCCACGTAGAGAAATGAGCCATCCATCGATAGTGTGCCCACGTTCAGAAATGAGCCATTCATCGATAGAGTGTGCCCACCTCCCGAAGTAAACCATATCCACTGATTGATTGTCCCACGTTCAAACGTAAGCCTTGCTCGTCCATTAATGAAATGTTCTCATCACAGAAGCACATCATATCCATCGATGAAGTAGTCTTACTTTCAGAACTAAACCATATTCACGAACGAAGTCTTCCCACGTTCCGACGTAAGCCATTTTAATCGATGGAGTGTTCTCTCGTTCAAAAGTATAGGCCATATAAACCGATGGGGTTCCCACTTTCAGAAGCAAGTCATCCACTGATGGAGGGTTCATACTTTCAGATGTAACTCATCCATTCAATGAGTGTTCCCACATTCAGATGTAAGTCGACCATTCTTTCAGTGTTTTCACATCCAGACGTAACCCCTCCATTGATTAATTGTTCCAACTTTCAGAAGTAAGCCATCCATTCATTTAGTGTTCACTCTTTCAGAAGCAAGCCATCAATTGATGGAGTGTTCAAACTTCAAATAATAAACCACCTATAAATGGAGTGTCATCCTAACTGTTTTGTTGGAGGAAATTACCAAAAAGGTGAATCAAAGTAACCCAATCGGTAAACTCAGAGAAGTTTAATGTGCCATGAAGGTCTATTTAAGCAAAACACATATTAAACTAGTTCGGGTGAAATTAATTAGCACTGATAAACTGTAAATATTGTGTAAGTGTGCTATATATGCTCAAAGTCTCTCCGTGTGAGGCATCTGGATTATATTATTCAAATTGCACATTCTACAACCAACTTCAACCCAAACCAACTCAAAACGTTCAGAGTGTATAACAAGCCCGAAGAAGGCGTATACTAGTGCAAACATAATACCCCTTGCTGAATTTTAGTATGACACGCATTGTGTGATATGTATTTTTCATTGAGAAGCATCTATATATTTAAGCCAATAAGTCAATATTTAAAGCCCATTTGTTGGTCAGATTAAAGGACTGTTGAAGACACCCAGGGTGTCCACGCTTGATGAGAGACTGTCCTTGTTTGCTCAGAACAAACACCTCTTATCTATCCCCTTGCTGGCCGGCTCAAGTGAGATTAATCTCTAAAGCGAAGACTGTATATAAACTCTCATAAAGTAAGCCTTTCTGTTTAGGAAAAGACAAATATTGCAGAATGCTTTAAACCCACGAAGGAAGATGTGGAATAATTATTCTCAAATTCGCTGAGATTGTGCATATGAAATTATAGGAATTAAATTCATCACATTGGCTCAAAATAATCGGCCAAAACCTCTTTTTGTTTCATGCATGTAAATTATGGCACATTATACCCATAATGATTGCATATACCTCTATACCTTCTCATCCCCTACAGTCACAGGGCATCATTTCTAAGATCATATCACTGACCGGTGACAAGGACACCACGCATGGATCATACTGCGCTTTTCATACTACTACCCAGTAACATGGTCGGACGGACGCAGATATACAGAAGAATGCAGGGGAGGATTAATATGCAGAGGACGTTACCGAGCTATTCTCATTCTCTTGGAGACCTTGATCAAAATATCTAGGGTAGTTGGACATTTCGGCTAATATTGGGGAGGTAGAATCGAAGAAGGCATATAATACCATCTTATACACAAGTTGACTTCTCCGTTCATACTTCGAACTAGCCTTGATATATCAGCCCACCGGCTCTGTTCAAAATATTATATAAATAGACATGAAATGTCCTTAACCTCGAATCCATTTTTGTTGCGAACTGGGTTATTGGTTGACTGTACTGTGTATCTGGCTACCTCTATCGATATATGAAGAGGAATGCCGTAACTACATGTACTGAGAAAATACGTCATCCTACGCACAGTCGTTAGGTATATTCTGATTGGCTCATCTCTGGTTTGCAGATGAAATTTAAACCTCGGATTTTAATGCTTTCGTTGCACGTAAAAACAGGTTTCCAGAACCAAAAACGGTTCAAAACGCATCAGGATCCCATTGGTTATCATGCATTTATCATTATCAGTCAGATCCTCCATATCCTTACAACCAACCAAATTAACTGGTTCAAACTAACCTTATAACACATCAGCCAATCAGATTGGGTATATTGTACCGGTACACTCTCAGAAATATTCAGGGAATAATCCTGAATAGATCAGGCTGCACATCCACAACTCAATTTCAGGGATTTTGCCTGAAATCCAGGGATAATTTCCTGAATTTCAGAAAAAAGATCCCTGAATGAGAGGATTTTCCCTGAAATTCAGGTAAATTTATCACCCTGATTAATACGTTCCCGACCTTATTCAGGTACGTAAAATCCCCTAAAATTCAGGTAATTTAACTTTTGTGGATGTGCAGCCTGATCTATTCAGGATTATTCCCTGAATATTTCTGAGAGTGTATGTATACTTACAGCCTCTGTGTGAATTGGATGGACAGCGAATAGGAGCCCAGCTAGTAACGATCCGCGCATGGGCAAACACAACACAGACCTGCACACATGGGTAAACAGTGCAGTGACAAGGCTGTGTAAGATAACATTGGTCAAATGATAGCCGTATGGATTCAGTCCATCCAGAATGTGGTTAAATCTGAAAAATACAAAATGAGATAGAAATATAGAATTTTTTCTATTATCAGGCAGTTCAAAATGATATTTCAAATTGTTAAATTAAAAGAAAAACGATAATTTAAAACTACCTACCTAGATAAAACCAAATTTTTCAAATCCTGCGGCAAAAATATTTTGGGAATGACCCATGCATACACGATGTATTCAGGGGTGAAGAAACTAAAACGTGTTTGAACTATTAATATCGGCATCTGTATAATCGCTGTAGGTGGTACACTGAAAAAAAAAATCCTTAAAATTTAGGGAATATTCCCCGACTATTACACCAGCGGAATATTCCTTAAAATTCGATAAGGAATATTCCGTAGCATGTTAAGGAAATTCCTTAACATGGTAAGGAATATTCCTTAGTTATGTTGAGGAATATTCCGCTGGTGTAATAGTCGGGGAATATTCCTTAAATTTGTTTTTCTGTGTAAATGAAATTTGAACTTTATAAATTCGATTATATACAGAGAGTAACCACGTATTCATTAGAAAGATTACTGTGTCTTTTTTACACAAGTTAATAGTTAAATTATGTTAATTGAGTTTGATGACAAGCAGATCTCTAATTGTTTCCTGTCCCTTTCATTCATTAATCTGTGTAACATTTGCATTGCGTGGATGCAATAATAATTCTTCACCAGAATTCACAATTATAAAAATGATTGATGTGTCAATAATGAATATTTAATGACTTAACCATTTACACAAATCCCTATGCAAATCATAATAAGGTCCACTCTAAATGATCTAGATCAGTGAAATGTATATACTTTCTAATATGCAAATCATTCAGTGAGCGTTGAGTGCCCTTAAAAAAATGTTTTAAGGATGTCCGCTGGCGGTTTTTGGCTTTGGTAGCCATTTTGCTGGGGGTTTTTTCTATTGGGTTATCTCCCTTTCCAAGGTTAAGAGATACGGATTTCCATCTAGCCTTCTAGCCGAGAATTTTGCACAGCAACATCCATCCAATTTGATCAATTTTGATAGACATTATCTGCAAACAGTTAGAATATAACAAAAAGTTAAATACTAATTATATGATTTGTTCATGTATATGCTTCAAAACTCGGGCTATTCCCTGTTTTCTGGGTTATCAAATTGAGCATGGGTCAGTCCACTTAACATTGCCTACAACTAAATAATGCACACCAACGTATATTTTTGTTTTATTTTTCCTCATATTACATAATTATGAATGCAACAACACACATTATTCAAAAAGTTAATTACTTTGATTTACCAGCAGCGGATTGACATCCTTAAGCAACTTTCTCCGGGTCCATTCTATATCCAGAAAAAGCTCCATGACTATTTCGACTAAGAAAAAATTCTGATGCCCTTTTTGGATTTTACTTCTTTTTTTTCATCTAGGTCATGCACCCATGCAGTCACCCCGTAACTATATGCTGTTGAAGTTTCATTATATTTTGGTCAAACTGTGGCCGTATACCGCCAGGACAGAAACATATATAGAGAGAGACAGTTACTAAAAGTATACGATTAAAATAATTCCCAAACTTACCGACCAAATTCTGATCGGCATGGGCCTAGTGAACCAGATCGCCCTATAAATTTATAAAAGTTTACTATAATATATGTTCCTAAACATTTGACCTTTTTTTATAAAACTTTTATTCACCCCATCATTTCTAACTGCAGCAAAATATACTATCTATTTGTTAGATACTCTAATGCACTTCACAATGAGCACACTTTCTACGTGATATACTGTCTTTGTGGAAGATTAAACGGATACAGATATATGCTCGTGTATCATGTTTTAGATAATACAGATACCTATTCAATTACAAAACACCTGACATATCATAACTAAACATCGATACTATCGCTGTAAGAGGCGGATTTACTAGTGATCTCTGACCGGACATATTATAATATCACCTTGATAGCGAATGAAATAAAGAAATAGTTCAGATCGTGTTTAATATCTTTATAATTGTTAGTATAAATTATATATCATGGAGTTTGCGCTCATCTATACTATAACTGGAAAGCGGCTTATATTCAATGTACATGGAAATGACAGAAGGAAAGGACAGGTTGTTATTCACTGTAGAAAAATACAAATGAGCCGAGAAAAACGCATATTCCAATACTGTCACATAATCTTAGTTTTGAATTACATTTAGAAGTAGTGTAGTATATTAACGCAAGACTTTCTGGATTACGGTATTTCTTTATTTTACAAGAGTTACACATGGGGTACCGTATAAATTTATATGGAGGTCTTGACAAAGAGAAGTTTCGACCCCCTGATTTGGCAGATCCCTCAGACATGTTCACGTCTGATTGGCTAAATTGATGGCAAGCTATGTATTAATAATAATCCCAAACCGGTCCGGGCATTGATGATGAGACCGACGATCGAACCCGTGCGTTTGGTGCTAGCTATGAATAACTGAAAACATGTAACCGTCTTACATGCAACTGAATATCTTTAGATTTGGTACAATATATTACACCTTACTATAAGAGCCGAATAATTTCACCCATAGGCGGCGCCACCAGTAGGTCAAATTGAAAATCTTAAATATGGGCACTGTTTTGGATCTGTATGAGAAAGTTGGTATAATGCTACCTTATGATTGATCAGTCATTTCATCTCATCAAGCGTAATTATACATGTATGCCATTGAATGAAACTTATCAGCATGCTGCTCAATAATATGTGAATGATTTATTGATTTATTTGTAGGTTATCATGATAATAGCGTGTACAATTATCGTATGAATCACATCATCAATATTTCGGGACATGTCTATCAGTAACCCACGGGTATGCTGTTGTACTACAAATCAATCATACGATAAAAGTGGAATATGAGTTAAAAGATTAAAACTGTAGTCAAGTCATCCAACAATTTTTGCAGTAATTTTTTTTTCTATCATCCTCATAATATTAGGATTGCGAAAGGCAATACATATGAAATATTTAAATATATATGTAAGCACATTTTTCATTTTCTTACCGTGAATTATTAGCACCCTGGGGCAACATTCTAAACTATTTATGATAGTTACTAGTCTAGATACATAAAACCGTGTTCGGTTCAGTGATATGGACCAGTGTTTAAAATCTGATAATTTCTGTTTACTATCTGTCCAGTACAATACATATATTATGGGCGAAAGTTGTATCAAGATTAAACATTTGACCCCTTTGACAGTTTAACCTGATAATTCTTCCGATATCTTCTTCCATCGATTTTATCAGGTAATTTATTGATGTTTTGAACTATACACGTTATAGGTAACTCTCAAAATATGTACAACGAACTGTAGGTATCCAGAATGTTTATAACCGCCTACAGCGTATCTATTGTATTAGTCATTGGCAACAATGTTTCCAGATTGTTTAAATAATGTATCGATAATGTGCACCACTGGTAACATCAACAATGGCAACCATGTGTCGACTATGTCCCACACAAGCAACAGCGTATTCACAATGTTAGCCGATTGCAACAATGTATCCAGATTGTTCGAATAAGGTATCGATAATGTGCACCACTTGTAATGACGTATCAATTAAGTTCACCACTGCCAACAACGTAGCCACAATGTTGACCGATTGCAACAATGTATCCAGATTGTCCAGATAATGTATTGATAATGTGCACCGCTGGTAATGACGTATCCATCACGTACACCACTGGCAACAACGTTGCAGAATGTTTAACACAACCAACACCGTGTTCAAATAAAAAAAAACAGTTGTCAAAATGTTCACATTTTGCACATGATCGAGAAAACAAAGAAGAGCCTCTTTGTGAAGTGACCCGTGACTTCAGCTGATCAGCTACTGGTTCGTATAAATCCACTTTGCCCTGTCTTTTAACTGTTGATAGCTGGCACATTTTTCAAATTATACATTATTATAAGCATGATGACATTTTCTTTGAATACTGAGAAAATACAGTAGGCCTACATATCCATGAATTTATGTCAGTGATCATCAGTTCACTACATTCTCCTGTGTTAAAAGATAGGGTAAAGTGAAATTATACGAAATAGTATCAGCTGAAGTCACCCTTCCCGCTTTTGTTCTCTCAATAATGTGCAAAAATACGGATTAGTCTGAAAGTGTGAGACACCAGTTGGCAGAGACGTGTGGTATTTCACACCTAAAGGAGGAAACAAGCAACGTGCCCCACACGAGGTGAATCTGACAGCCTATTGACATGAAGTAATAAACAAACTGTTAACAACTGAACAGAAAAATGTGAAATAAACAGCACATGCAATAAAATAACCAATCATATCACATTGTCTATATCAAATTAATAGCCTACCAGAGCGATAGAGTCAGACAACGCAAACTATAGAATTACAATTTGACAGTTTTCCCGTACCCTTATTAACAAATTCACCATTGAATAACCGCACATGACTGCAATGATCTGTACAGTTCTATAGAAAAGTAAATCAAATTTATTAATCCAACCCAAGATGTATCCGAGTTGAGAAATTGTATTTAATTTTAGTTGTTTGTTGTTGTTGTTGTTTTTTGACATATGAATCTTTTTTAAATTCTAAGTATGGTGGGGTTTTTTCAGTCTCCGAAACGTAATAAAATAGAGTTCATTTATTTTTACAGCACATATTGCATCGTTGAACAGATTATGTCTTTTTTGCTAAATTTCAAAAGACTAATTCGCCCGAACTAACATAGGTGTTACTAGAAAATACATGTTTGTATAGCATGTATATACACCTGGTCTCGATCAGTTGACAAATAAGATATTAGAGTCGTGTACGAATGTTGAAGACATAATTGGGCGACGATCAGTCAAGCGATAAAAGATAGATGACTCCGATAAAAGCGTTTAGACAGAATGATATACACAATCTAGGGCATTGCTTGTGGCCATTGACTTTAATGGGGACGAAACACAATTTGGTTTTGGTTCAGCTAACTCGATCCTTCAACTGACACAATCCAAGCTGACATAAATCTGTTTACCACAACAGTCCAACTGTATACATGTTTGGAAAACACTTAAAACACTGCACGAATAGCGTAATGTTCTAGCCCTAAATCTTTTGAAGGCTTTTCCGGACTGTTCTGTACAAATATAAACCTTTGTAACGCTGTACGAGACGAAAACGAAAAATTCCACCAATCAATTTTGAAGTATTTGGCTAATATCATTTCAAGAACGGCAGATAAGATTCCAGTGAGGTACCGGTATATCATATGCACAAATCCAGGTAAATTTTGAATTCTCGCCGAGGTGAATTACCTTGACCGTTTCAATTTCTCGAATGAGTTCTCCATGCCTACAATCTCGTATGTATTGCTTTGAATTAAGATGCCGATGTCGCTGAGCGAAGCGACAATTGGATCTTATTTTAATTCGACTTCAATCTGATTAAAACCAGATCTTGAAAACCCGTTCCCCATCTGACCTGTCGCTGAATCATCGAGAGGGGGAGCGGGTTTTTAAGATCTAGTTTTAATCAGATTGAATCCGACTGTTTCATATACAGTGATACGTGTACGAGATGGACTTCATTCTCGATCTATGTATATTCTTAATAATATAGCTGACGGGATAAGTTTACTACAACTGTTTAGTTCACTCCGATCGATTAGCATATGATATTGATAACTATCTTTGCGCATCGTCATGCACAATAAAATCTCTACATGGAATTTCAAAATGAACGATTTTATAAGCATGTGCCCAGAGTTTGTAATTAGCTGGGTTAATTTGTACATGAAGCGAAAGTTAAAAATATCTTTATTTTTCACGATTAGACAATTTGACGATATGCCGTGCTGTATTGAAGCTTAGACAGAGAGCAAAAATCTCAGTTAAATGTCTTTGTAAAATTCTTTTGAAGAAGAGGAAAAAAGAAAAAAGAAATCTTAAAAGAAGTTATCCCGGCGTATAACACCGAAATATTTTCTTACCTGAAAGTTAAAATACACAGTGGTCTGTAAGATTTGTGGCTGACCGGATCAGTAATAGATTTCCCCCAAAAGTCATGAGTGAATATTGATTTCAACGAACTTCTTCCGGTAACATCTGCGTTAGTTTTGATTGCCAGTATGTCATCGTGAACGAAATCTCCGTCTAAACTGTTCAAATAACACAGCACAGACACGAATATTGTCACCGGGTATAAAAATAACCCATTGCTGTTTAAATCTGCAGTGAAATATCTTCTTGAGTCTTTTCTGCACACATTGTTATTTTTCTCCATGGTTGACATGAAATCCAATATACTACTATCTACGGTCACAACGCGCACTTCTCTGGGCTTGAACTGTCACAACATAACTTTAAACAGCCCTCCTTTCTTCCTTTATTGACATTTCAAGCTCGGTTGTTTCCGGCGTTTTCACGGAAACTGCCGATATCTGACATTTCTGCGAAAGATGGCGGCCTCCATGGACGTTGCTACCGCCGCCGCAAGTGGGGATATTACGGTGATTTTGAAGGAAATTCGAAGTGAAAAATGAGAATTACAAACTTATCGACATGGCTAGTCTTAGTTACCGACATCTGTTGATCAAAACCACCCATAGATTAACTATATTTATTGGTATCTGCATGTTTTGGTGTGCATGTCGTGTTGGGGGGGGGGGGGGTGTTGACTCAAGCCTTGAGTCAAGGGGTGGTTGCTTGACATAGGGCTCAAGTTAGTACCCCAGGTGGCACCCAAACAGACTTCAATTTGTTGTTGTTGTTCAATCCCCCCCCCCCCTCCCCGCATCAGTCTGGCATTGGAGGGCTGTAGTTCAACAAGCTGAACACTGACATTTAATTTTGTGGGCCTACATAATCAATATCACAAAATTAAATGTCAGTAGGGTTCAGCTTGTTGAACTATGGAGGGCTGCTGTGGGGGAAAAAGGGGGGGGGGAGTGGAGGTTTCCAATCGAGCCATCTCCGCTAAGAAAAGAAATGTTGTAATCTCACTTATTAAATTTTTGATTAGTTATAGGCGCAGTTCAATATTTATACAGACAAAGAATTCACATAAAATCTATGAAATTTGAAAAACTTCCCAAAAGATTGGGGCTTGCATTATCAAAATTAATATTTTGTCCAGTTATATCCAGGCCTTTCGAGTTATAACTTTGCCAAGGCGTGAGATTTGAGTATATCCGTCCAGGAGATACGAGCCGCCCAAAAATGCGAATTTTTTAGGAGTCATTTTCATGCAATTTTTCACATTTTTGTTTCATATAACAGTCTATCATTATACATTTCACCCTTCATGGAGGCTTTAAATGGATACTTTATAACCAAGTCTAGGAAATTATTGAAATTCCTTTTTCTGCAAACTGGAGCAATTTTGAACGATTCTTGGTTATTTTATAAATAATTTCATGAAAGTGTCCTAAATGCTTGAGATTTTCATATACATGTAGCTGCGTGAGAGCATGAGACAGATGTCAAATGCGTGAGGGTTGATGTGTCTGTGATACATCAAAGATGAAGTCTCAAACAAGCTCTTATGTAACTATTGAACTGCACTTATAGTTATACCTAATTTATAAGATAATTGAAAATATCACATATTCTTTTGTTGCTAAATAACTCAATTGAGATCCTAGCTCTGGTTACTTTGAGTATCAAATCGGATTATCCTGGGACAGAATACCTGTATCTGGAACACAGGCCCGCAAAACAAGAGTTTGGGGGGAGGGGGTGGGGGGGGGGCGGTGATATTAGGGTGAAGTGCCGAAATATGACCCCATGCTTTATATAAATCCACATAAAGGTGTGAAACGGACTTTGGTGAATCGAAGTATCACAACAGGAAGGTCAGCATATTTACAGCAGTCACTTATATATTTGCGTCGTTGTCTCAGTAATTTGTGCAGCTTTGATTTTGATTCAATGGGTCTGTCTCATTTAGGGGAACAGTTAGATTATGGAGGGCTTCGTTCTCAATTCTGATTGGTCAGTCGCGACAGCTGATCAGTGCGTGACCTCTCTTGCCGAAGGCGTGTCGCTACTGACCAATCAGAATTGAGAACGAAGCCCGCCATAATCTAACTGTTCCTAGATGGACGGACAGTTACTTTGGATTTTGAATCGCCCGGCAAAGGTAAAAAATTGCACAAATTTACTAATTTGACGAGGGGAATATATAAAGTGATACTTGTAGAATATGCTGATGTATTTTGTTTGGCGGTAAACCATTTATTTCTCGATTCACCCAAAGTCCGTTTCACACCTTTATGTGGATTTATATAAAGCATGGGGTTATATATAGAGACCCCATATGTCGACACTTCACCCTAATACCACCGTCCACACCCCCCAAAACTCTTGTTTTGCGGGCCTGTGATCTGGAAGATACCATCTTCAGCATTTGACACTGTGCTAAATCAATCCAGACCTCTGAAGTGAACTGGAATGGACAGGGGAGTGATGTCCGCTGTAAAGTGGTGGGTGTGTGCATGCCACTGACACAGTGCAGTCGATTTGAAATGAAGAAAGCCGTCAATCGAGTGTCGCCTAATGAAAATGTTTCAACTTTGAATTGTTTAAATTTGATCAGATTTGGAGTGAGCATAGGTGTGCATGGATGTCTAGACTAAAACAGCACCACATGGTTCACAGTTTCAGAGCCTGGAGAAGGTATCTTGCAGATATTCCGACCCAATATTTGATCCTAGATTAAGCTCTGGTGGGGCCTTTCTCTACTATAATATAAGATAAAATTTAGCGAACAAGATACACAGCCTTTGTAGACCAGCAATACAATCAACACAAATGGTCACAAAAGAACATAAATAAACCAACTGTGTATATGGTACCGGTACTGGGAAACATTTTTGGGAAAATTGAATACATTCAAGAAATATACATGTAGGGTCGTGAACTTAGCAGCTCTGGTCGTTTGGTCTCTCATGCAGCTAAAACTGAAGAGTTTCATATGAACAAGGTCTTTTATGAAAGGTAAGATGATATAAAACAAAGTTATTTTATTGCTTGTGGCAAATATGTCGACAAAGATGATGTACCGGGGTAATTTAGAAAAAAATCTCCAAATTGATATTGGCAGATATATGGGGAGGAGCGGATTTCTTGTCGGTGTTTTAATGCAGCCAACAGAAAACAGTGAAAACAGAGCGGGGTAGTTTCGGATGTTGAGGAGGTTAGCATATGTGAGGAAAGGAGGGGTATATATGTTAGTAAGTTGTGAGAAAAGGAGAATACATATTCGACTATTTTGGAAATAATGTTTTCATAGGCATGCTTAATAGTTATTTGACGCACGGTTAGTTTGGAAAAGTTTATGTTTTAGGGCAAGGGCGAAGCCAGTGCCCTAAAATTTAAAACTTCTCCACACTTAAACCCTGCGTCAAATAACCATTAAGCATGCCTATGAAAACATTATTTCTATTCTACAGCGATACTTAAACTGATTATTAACAAAGATTCGAAAAGATTGAAAAATATTGTAAACGTTTATTACATGTACCTCTCTCCCTTGCCATATGTTTGTTAAATGCTTGTCAATTGGCAACATGCCAATATCATTTGACGAGTACATGTGATCTCTTATTGGGGGGTAATTCTTCCACCTGGGACAGACTGTGTGGAACATAAATTGATATACGTTGCTTTGTTTATCAATTTCATGATGGAAACAACAGTTAAACTTGAGATAGAAATTCCATCTTGTAATTTGTTTGTGTGTTTATTCGATTGTTTGAAGCAGATGACCCCTTCCTCTCCCGCCTTGTGAAATAGAATCTCCCAAATGAACACCAGCACTTGACACGTGTACATTTCACACAACCATGCTAAAACATTCTTGATATATGCACGGTTAGGAAATTGTGTTATAGAATATTTGTTATTTTATCCAGTTCAGATCTTCCCCCCATGTATTAAGCATAGGAAGAATGTGACATGTACTACCCAAAGTTTGATACTGGCGGTGCCTGCAATCACTGGGGCATGAACACCAGCAGCATTGTTCCTGTTCTTTTATTACAGTACAGCATATCTGGGACATCGAAATTAGAGGCTACAGGAGGAAGCTGGGGGAAATTTTGAAAGCGGGCCTATGATTATTTCGTATATTACATCTGAACAGATCCACTAACATATTGCAGTGATATTTGGTGAATATTTTCAAGTTAAGTTCGCTTCTATAGAATTCCTCATCTTTAGTAAGATTCTATTGACGCTTTAGTCCATGTCATGATCTGTCTCCCTACAAAATACATGTAAATTATGCTGACAGACAACCCAATTTGATCTGAAACTTGAACTTTTTATTTCTTTGCAGGCTGTTACGATGTTACTTCATAAACATGCGGATGTGAATAAAACCTCGAGAGATGGCATGACAGCACTTGCTGTGGCAGCGTTCTGGGGATATGCTGACATCGCTGAGCTCTTGTTAAAGAGTGGGTTTGTATCCAATTGTTGATTGCAATCTCGAATACCAGAGCCATCTGGTCCTGTCCTCCTGGCTTGGCTCTAGGACGAGCTTAGCCGTACGATCATTGGATAGCACACAAAACCCCATCTTCATTTTATCAAGCCAATTTCTATGTTCTCACTTCAAACTTCCCTTGATATATCTGACCCCCTTCAATGTTCAAAGAACTTTTAAATAGACAGGAGACGTCACATCTCGAGAACATTTGAACTTTGAAATGGGTCATAGAAGAGCGTTACTGATTGGCTGACCTATATATTGGGCCAATACAACCACCACATTAGAAGGAATGACGCCGCTACTTGAGGATGATGACACTCTACACACAATCAGTGTGTAGGTCCTGATTGGTTAGTCTCTCGTTCGTCAGTGCCTCGGATTTTGAACACTGAAGAGGGTCAGATAAATCAAGGCAGGTTCGAAGTGGGAACGTAGAAATTGGCTTGATAAAATGAAGATGACGAAACCCCAGAATTCAGAAGTTGAATTTCACAGCCTAAAGCAGCGTCTCGTGTTTGTAAAATTTGCAAAAGCTGTTGATCACTCCCCTAGATTATTTAGTGCGAGTGTGACCATTTTATTGCAAGAGTTATTCACCCTTGTCGATATTATTCTCCAATACATCTTCATTTTCCAGGAGAGTGTTCAATAACTCTCCTGGATTTGAAGTTAGGCGAGTGATGGAGAGAGGGGATTGATCACTCTCCTTAACCCTTTCACCAATTTACCCCTGGGTTTGGCTTCATATAGGTTAGATGTACAAATTTCGACAGGGAATGATCGGTGAAAGGGTTAAAAACAAGAGACTGCATGCTATTATATAAAAGCATGGAATATCTTGTTGACCCACTGAAAAGCTTCAGCATAAATACACCACTGGGACTGTTATGGTAGTGTGGTAGAATGCAGGTTCACCAGTGCCTGTACTAGATTGTAGCTAGTGGAAATTCCCCTTTACCTCGGTTGGTAGAGCGCTGGGCTTGTAAGCCAGAGGTCAGTGGTTCAACCTTGGCCAGGAACTTAGCCACTACAACAGTTTTAACTAGTTAGACAACAGTCAAAATATTTCACAATTGACTTTAATGAGGATTCATTAATTGTATCTATGGCTGTTTTTTGAATGATATTTCTTTGAGAAAATAACTAAAAAATCTTGACAACTTTGTCAATTTTTGTTGCACCAGGTCTGAATTTTGGAAATTGAAATGTTCAAATGGCCGTCTGAATAACAAGTATGAGTCCTTTAAAGTTAGATGTTATTTTCAAAATATCTAGTTTTCTAACACTGGAAATTTTCATACTACAACAGTATGTAGATGTCTTCTTTTACGGAAAATATTTTTCACTGGGAACAAACAGTTGAAATATATATGTTATATATATATATGACCTTCGACCTCGGTCAGTCCACCTCTGGGGTCAGCATCTCGGGTCATTATTTTCATGCAATGATCTCACTAAAAGTAACCAATTGTATATTTAAAAAAAACTTGAATGTATATGTATCACTACGATGTACTGATATCAATTTTGTATCATTATTACATGACCTATTTTCCTCTTACCAGGGCAGACATTAATTTAAGTAACAAAGGCACACTGTGGACACCGTTACACTGTGCTGCATTTCAAGGCCATGGTAAAGTGGTGATGAGATTGATGGAGTACAACCCTAATCTACTGGTACCAGACAATCACGGCAGGTATATGCTTTTAAGGCTCATGAAAATAAATAGTTTATCATCAACCCCAGCCTCCAATTTTGCCTCCATCCCATAGTGTCTAAGACAAGTTGTTTCAGCAATGTGTGCCAACTACATGTAGCATGGACAGTCCAGTTTTATATGCTTCGCCAAGGATTAGAGAGCTAATTTATGCTGCTATGGTTGTACATGCTTCAAAAGAGAATTGGAGAAAAGTCATGTATTTATTAATTCTGAGAACAGAGTTAATAATTCAACTGTCAGTTTGTTTAAGAGCATATTTGTATAGAATCTGTGTTAGCTTGAACTTTGTTTTGACAGCTGTCTTGCCCCCACGCCAAGATCAAAGATTCTTTTCTCTCCAGGTCTTCTGTGTCTATTTCTCGCACAAAGATTCACATTGTCAGTTTCTGAATAGGTGTCCCTAGGAAATTTCCCCTGGCAAGTTCCTGGTATGTCATTCTGATTGGCTGAAACTTCGTACTCATAATAGTGATTAAATCAGTCCAAGTACATATTATATGTTATTAATCGATTGTTTTCGTATTGCCTTCGTATTGACCTGAGGGTCGCCGTATTGGCCCGAGGCCGCAGGCCGAGGGCCAATACGGCGACCCGAAGGTCAATACTAAGGCTATACGAAAACAATCGATTCATAATATTTTTATTAATTGACATTTACTGGCCGTGTTCTTGTTTTTCCGAGCTTGAGTGGCAGCATCCGTTTCTTGATCTGTAACAGGTTTAAATCGTTTTAAATCGTATCCACATATCTCCTCAAGCTCTAAAATTCCACCCACGAACCCTTGAATAACACGCTCTGCGCTCGCCATCGCGCTGAACAAACAACACTGCTGTCATCTGTTTCTCCAGTCGTCGGTCCTTACCGCTAGTTACGGCTGCACTCCTTGACCTCGGCCAATACAACATTCAACCCGGCCAATACAGCTTTCAACTCGGCCAATACAACTCGGCCAATACAAGTCGAGTTCGACATAACGTATGGACAGGCCGTTTTACACTGTATTCGGGTAATAACATACACAGTCAATTAATAATAAGCGATATGTAAAGCTTGATATGTAAACGGACATGTGCAAATGCCCAAAGATGGAACTTTACCAAGTAATCACCCTGGCCCATTTAATAGCTGGAGTTTACACTTTCTCACTAGCTGTCAGTGATATTTGATCACAAACCAAAAAAACAATTTGTTGGCGTTGGCCACCAATGAAGTATGCCATTTTCCACTTGGCCGTATAGTACGCTAAATGGCAGCTATTCTGCCCAGTGGGAAAGCATGACAAAATCTGTAAAATATCTTTTGTAACCCTCAGTGTATATGATGGTAGCTTTCCGCGAAAGGTCATTGAATGTATATAATAAGTTTATTGTTGCATTGTGAGATCCCTGTCCGTCCAAGATGTATGTCTGTCAATGAATTGAAAAAGCATATATCTACTTTTGTTTATTTTAATCAGGACAGCTGTAGACTTTGCCTCAGCCCTGGACTCCATATGGCCATTCTTTGCAGGTAAGATTCACCATTCTGTTACATAAAATCAGGACCCTAGTCAGGATGTCTGGAGGGGTGAATCATTTTTGATCCAAAAGGACATAGGGGTTCATTTTATGTGGAAAAGGGAAACACAGGAGGGTTTGGCTATGCCTGATCAGGGAATTCTTTTCGAAAATAAAATAATTTTCATTTTTAAAGGGGTTTTCATTTTTATTTTCTCGGCCATGCTAGACATTAATACACAATAATTGTGCCTCGAAATTACACAATAGTTCAGTTATATTGACCTGGACGGATGCATCACGGAGCAATAAGGGAGAGAACTCATATTTTTGTTGAAAATAAATTCAAAGAGTTGTCTCCCCTGATGTGATTCTCACTTTAGCCCCCTTCACTAGATAATCCCTCTATCAGGAACACTGTGCCGGATATATAGCCCCCTTCACTGGATAATCCCTCTATCAGGAACACTGTGACGGATATATAGCCCCCTTCACTGGATAATCCCTCTATCAGGAACACTGTGACGGATATATAGCCTCCTTCACTGGATAATCACTCTATCAGGAACACTGTGCCGGATATATAGCCCCCTTCACTGGATAATCACTCTATCAGGAACACTGTGCCGGATATATAGCCCCCTTCACTGGATAATCACTCTAAAGGAACACTGTGCCGGATATATAGCCCCCTTCACTGGATAATCACTCTATCAGGAACACTGTGCCGGATATATAGCCCCCTTCACTAGATAATCCCTCTATCAGGAACACTGTGACGGATATATAGCCCCCTTCACTAGATAATCCCTCTATCAGGAACACTGTGCCGGATATATAGCCCCCTTCACTAGATAATCCCTCTATCAGGAACACTGTGCTGGATATATAGCCCCCTTCACTAGATAATCCCTCTATCAGGAACACTGTGACGGATATATAGCCCCCTTCACTAGATAATCCCTCTATCAGGAACACTGTGACGGATATATAGCCCCCTTCACTGGATAATCCCTCTATCAGGAACACTGTGCCGGATATATAGCCCCCTTCACTGGATAATCACTCTATCAGGAACACTGTGCCGGATATATAGCCCCCTTCACTAGATTTGAAGAAAACCACTGATAGTGCAGATGGAATATCATATTTGGATCTATATCTTTACAGGAATGACAAGGGCTTTCTCTCAGGCCTTATCTACAAAACGATTAAAATGTTGACATAGTTCATTACCCATTCCTGGATAGCAATTTTCAAGAAGGACCAGCATATGTCGTATATATATCTCACCTGATAACATTCGCTAGATTCTGCGTAAATTATTATGAGTTTAAGCAACGCAACAGATCATTATTGCAGATATTGCAGTGGTGAATGAGAAAAAGTGGGATCGCCAACACTGTTTTATCAACTTTTTTCTATTAATATGGCTGGGGATTCCAGCTATTGGTGGGGTTACGTCTATGGTTCACCCATGTACATACAGTTGTAATTAACTTGGGTCCGAAAGAGTAACACAAAACTTGATTTGCCGCAGGGACCGGCTCATTTTGACAGGGTATTATAATAAATAATAAATCACCATACAAAGCTAGATTCATAGCTGGTTCTAGAAGCTTCAGCACCAAGCTTCGTTCAACCCTGTTGACGATTGCTCTTCAGGAGGTAAAATCATTTTGGAAAGGTATTGCGCCACTATTTCTTAGAACTCGGACATTGAATGCATGTGGATATTGAAAAATTCAAAATGTCTTACAGAAGAACTTGATGCAAAAGGATAAATACCCTACAGACATGTATCCACATGGGAGTCCTCGACTCTCTATACTACAATCCCTCATCAGGACCTTATTTACAGTCTTAGTTCATTGATAGTATCAGTGTTCAAGAAAACAGAACGTCGATAAATTATTGTCAGAAACCATAAAGCAGTCTTTAGCTCTATTATATACAAGGAATATCATTCATGTGATGTTTCTTTTTTTATAGAGTTGCTTGAATTTCACGTTAATAATATCTATGGGAAATTTGGCAATACAATATATCAACAGCATATATGGATATTCCAATGGGTACTAATTGTGCACCCCTCTTGACTGACCTAACGTATATCTGTTCTCTTATGAATACGACTATATGCAGACGTTTTCAAGAACAGATAATTTCAAAGCCCGTTCCTTCTCATTCACCAAACGCTATATAGACGATCTTCTTGCTGTGCATAATCACTCTATAATTTCCACCGTCACTGAAATTGAAGGAAACTACAGATGACCCTAACGGCACATCTTATGTAGACCTATATCTCTATAAATATGAAGCGGGCCTTCTCTCTCGTCGACTTTACGACAAAAGAGATGATTACAATTTCGACATCGTAAACTATCCCTATCTGTAGAGTAATATACCAAAGGAACCTGCATAATGCGTTACTCAAATTCGTAACTGTTTATTATACTGTTCTCATTCTATCCCAATTCAATGCAAATCAATTCAATTTTTATTTAACTTCAGTTCATTAATAGTATCTGTGTTCAAGAAAACTGATCGTAGATATATTAATGTCGGAAGCCATAAAGCATTCTTTAGCTTGACTACATACAAGAGATATTATTTATGGGATGTTTCCTTGTTTATAGAGTTGCTTGAATTTCTCATTAAAAATATCTATGTGAAATTTGGCAACACAATATATCAGCAGCATATAGGTATTCCAATGGGTACTAATTGTGCACCCCTGTTGGCTGACCTGTATCAGTTCTCTTATGAATATGACTATATGCAGGCGCTTTCAAAAACCGATCCATTCAAAGTCCGTTCCTTCTCATTCACCAAACGCTATATAGACGATCTTCTCGCTGTGGATAATCGCTATATAAATGAGGCAGTGAAGGATATATATCCACGTTCACTGGATTTGAAGGAAACTATAGATAGCCCTACAGGCACATCATATTTAGATCTCTATCTCTATAAAAATGAAGTGGGCATTCTCTCTCGTCGACTTTATGACAAAAGAGATGATTACAATTTCGACATCGTCAACTATCCCTTTCTGGACAGTAATATTCCATATAGTATATGGCGTATACATATCTCGCTTAGTAGCATTTGCTAGATCCCGTGTTAAATGTAACGATTTTAATCAACGTCACAAGACATTATTGCAGAAACTTATAAAACAGGGCTATATCATCAAGCGCCTCCACTCGAAGTTTCTCAAATTTGGCGAAACATATCGCATGCTGATAGCAAAATACGAGCGTAGCGTAGTGTTCATATGAACAATCACAATCATTGCGTGACTGAGATGCATCATACTCTAGATAATGAGAGAATACTGATCAGCAATACGAATTTGATATTTTCGAACATCATGATGCCTTGCCGGCATTATTGAAAACTGTTGACGGCTTCTCTCTTGCAGGACAATAGCTCATTTTTATACTATGATTGTCTTTTTGAATTTGGTGCTAATGCTATTACATGGAATATGGAATAGGTCTTCGAATTACGGATGCCGATATTCTTTAATGGACGACGGCTGAATAATGAATGACAGACCAGACGCTAGTAATTTGATATTTTTGGAACATCATGATGTCGTGCTGGCATCATTGAAAACTGTTGATTGCTTCTTCTTTATGGATTCTGTTTTATTTACCTCATTTATAATTCAATCAGTGCTACATGAACATCCATAAAGTCTCCATAAAGAAAGGTTCAGTTCATTGGTATATATCGTTTATTTTAACTAGAAAAATTTGTGACCGAGGTCAATTCTCCAGAACAGGATATGAAGATGCTTCGTTAAAATTTGAATCTAAAGCAAAACTTTCATTATTGCTCTGTTAAGCTATGAAGCTTAAAGGTGAACGTCAAAGATTTTTAGACTACGTATTGGTTAACGGTATCTGATAAGTGGTTCGGTTTCGTTTATTTCATATGTTTTAATATTGAGTGTTTTCGCCTAAAAGCTTTTTTGAAATGTACCCAAGCCCAGTGATTCGAGATTGAAACCAGTGCTTATCTTTCTGATATACCAATTTAGACCACCAACTGAACAATTTCGTTGCAATATTTGATTTTGACTTCTATCGCCCTGTTCGTCAACCATCAATACAACATGGTCTTTTTCATTTCAAAATCGGCCGATTAATTTTTATTTTGAGACAGAATTTTTTAATATTTTTACTAGAGAATTAATTCTTCTCAATTAAAACAAAAAAAATAGGTGATCTCCATTTATTTTAATTCCCGAAGCGAATGTAAAAAGGAAATCATAGGGAACAACCCATACCCTTCAATCTTACCGTCACATTTTCAGCATTCCAGACCTAAAGGTGTTTGCAGGTTTTCAGATTCTCTTTTTTTTTTTTATATATTATATTTGACAAATTTGTCGATACATTATTGGAATCAAAGCTACCAGGAGACAAAATACTTCAAATAAAACCAAATGAAATACATAGGCTGATATTTCCATCATTAACTGGCCCATGAAGAATATGAAAAGAAAATTTGACAACCTTTGCATTTCACCTTTAATCTAGTTCAAGCAAATGAGAAAAACAGTATTGATTATTCATTATGCAAAGAAATATTGAAAATCCCATGTGGTGATAATTTCAATGCACTGACATGCTTACGTATTTATCTAGGGTATTCTCACATGTCTTCACATCTGTAATATCTGTCCAGCATTTATTGCCTCAACTGTGATTGGAAACTATTCCATTTGAGAAAATATATTTTAATAAACTGATTCCGTCCAATGACATTTTCATTTACAAATGCTTATGTGATATAGATATTTAAATGTATATAATTTATCACTGACGTCTCTCCAATCATGGATTGTTATTATGTATAGCTAGTATTGCAGTAAATAATTAAGGGGAGACGATACGTCATCATGGTCATGTTGTATCAAAATCAGTGCAATCTGATTAAAACTCAGACTTAATACCGCTTCTCTCTCGGAAATGTCGCTAATTAAGATCTGGGACAGTCTTTATCTTAAATCTGTCGCGCATGTCAGACTGGTGACCAATCACAGTCCAACTTCAACGGGCGAATCGGTGCCTATCCGAGCAAATAATAATCTTTGGCGATTGCTCATGGAGAGCAAGAACTTCGTCAGCCGCTTGGGTTGGATTTTTCTGCGCCTCGTTCACTACAGAAATAATCGGATAGGCACCTATTCGCCCATTGAAGTTGGACTATGATTGATCGCCAGCCTGACATGCATGACAGATTTAAGATACAGACTGTCCCAGATTTTAATTAGCGACATGTCCGATAGAGGAGAGATTATTACGTCTGAGTTATAATCAGATTGAAAATCAGTGATAACTGGATTATTTTTTACTTGAATTTGCCAAAATTATCATCAATGTATTGCATAGTGATCTTTTCTTGGAATAGTGAGTTAATTTGATTTTTACTAGGTATCAGTAGTTATCAAAATGTGTCCCATGCTGTAGATAAAGGCACGAGAGAAAGATTACGAAACGCAACTGTACACCTGAAGTCACGTGTCAATGAATGTCTGTTTGCCAGGGCAAGCCTATTGTCTAAGAATTGAAGCAGGAAAAGGGGATTGTACTGAAATTTCTGCCAAGAATATTTGTCAAGGTAGGAAAATGCATCTAACTCCTTGTAAAAATCAGTATTAAATTATTGAATTTGCTGAGAAACGTAGAGAATTATACAAACCATATATACTAAGTAAGTGGTCTGTTTGAGATGGTCAAATTGATGATATGAATATGTTTTGAAAATTAATTTATTTTTTGATTTGCCATATATTATCAATTAATATTACACTGTTAACATATCAATCTTAGTAACATGTCACTGCTGTGTAATACTTTGACACTCTGACTTTCTGTTACATTTGAAAAACTGTGTTAAAATACCAATAAAAGAAAAAATCCCATTGAATCGACTATTTTCGTGCTTGAAGATTATAATCATGAGCTACGTGCATATGATCATAAAACCACTCAGTTCCTCCTTTCATACCAAAAACTACAATATTGTTAAAATGACCAATTACAACAATATTTCTATTATTCGTGTCTCTATCTAAATTCGCCCATGAATAAATATGAAAAAATATAGCTTTTTTTTCACAAAAATTGGAGAGTGATTCCACGCGCATGGTCATCACGAAAACTCTAGCTTGGAAGAAGGAGTTACCACCCATCGAGGCCCTGAAAATACAGTCAGACTATGAGAACATATGTTCAAGAGCTTATTGGCTGCACAGTATCCTGGACAGGCAGACATTGATTCTGATAAATAACAAGGGCAGACACTGAAAAGAGCGAACGGATGATGCCTCCGGCAAAAGCGAACAGACATTTGAAGAAGCATTTGACAAGGGTGACTTAGTTCGAACACACTGATTGCTGGACAAAAGCCATAATAAACATATGATGATGGATAATAAAATTTACACCCAAACGTTATGTGGATAATATAATGTGGCACACACAAGCTCTTTTTGCTGTCGAGTTTCTCTTTCTCTCTCCCATTTCCAGTGCTGGTGGAGGGGTGTCAATGGGCATTCTAAACACCATCTACTCCAATTATCGCAATCAGTGGGACCAGGGTGTTAGTATAGGCTCTGGGGGGGTTTCTGTGTACATCTCTCTTTTACAGCGAAACTTGGTATTTTCCTGTTCTGTATGTTGAGACCCTTGGAAAAAGTTTGGGTAACACTCCCAGATCAAGTACGTTTTTTTCTGCACAGCCTAATACATGATTACGCCTTGACGCCAATCAGCCAAAATAGCAAATTTCAGTTTTCATGGAATAATTCAAGAGTAGGCAGCATTAGATTCAAATGAAACATTTATTTATCATGTTTAGACATAACTAACACATTTTTAGCATGGTTCAATACAATAATCCTTCATTTTCAGCACAAAAATACACTATTTAGCGACAGTTTGCCCAAAAATCACTTTCAGTTTGAAAGTCGCTCAAAATTTGATCACCCCTCATACACCCAATTTTGTAGATAAAGCAACCAAAATTGGTCAGAAGTTTCCTTATTAAGTCTTTTGATAACTCCATGCATCATATTTATGATTCAGGGTATTGTATGGTGACAAAAGTTACCCCTACCCCCAAAAAGCGGCATTAACCAAATTTGGTTAAATTGGTCTAACTTTAAAAGTAAGTCTGATATGAAGTTGGTTTTGGTGTCTATGCATGGGTTTTTGATACCAAGCTATTCATTGAAACCATAATTAACCCCTTTTGAGTTAACCTAATTTGCATAAATTCAAAATGGCCGCCAAAAGCTCCAGGTTATGTCATCAGTCAAGAAGGACAAAGACAAAGTAAGTGTTACAGTAAGTCCAATAGAGTTTTTTGTATGGATCTGTGATGCCACAATCATGAAATATCACTGCTTAATCAATGCACGTAGGCCTATACCTATTCAAATTGATTAATTTGCATAAATCCAAGATGGCAGCCATGTACAGACAAAATTGACAGTGGTTAATTTACATGCCCAGGCATGATTAATCGCGATTTTTAACGCAAACACAAACAAAACTGTTTGAGTAAAATCCATCCAGTGATAATCCCTCTCAGAACTACTTGAGAAGGTGCTGCCATCTACCTTAAGGAATCTACAACATCTTGAAGCCATGTGCATTTCAGGAAGCAGACATTTTGTTTTGGACCTGTTCTTTGTTCGCTTGAGGAGCTACCCATTCGTTCCTTGGAAACTGTGCCTTGTCCGATGAAAGGGTATAGAGTATGACAAACAACCCAAATAGCATTTCAGCAGCAATGTTCATACGATGATAATTTGTTTCCTGATCTTTCTAATTGGTCAACATGCATATCCAATAGGCATATGTTTGTCACGAGGGCTATACTCCAGAAGTATTTTTTATTGATAGATATTTGGTATATACCGGATTAATGTAACTTTATCATCTCCATGATTGGTCTTTGTCATCTTCTGGCACTCTAACAGCGTTATATAAGACAATTTGATTGAAATAAACCTTTAAACACAGACCTATGAGTGGTGCCCTCTTTTTTGAGTTGTTGAACTAAATTTCCACTAGTTTCGATGCATAGTAGGTTGAAAATTGCTTGAATACGGATAAAGATCACTGTGGCTTATCAGTCTTTCACATTTCATATTTTCAGTATACAGTCGGTCCTTGCCAGTGGTTAGTTAGACTTAAAGCATCAGAACGTCAAGGATTTGTTGGTAACGACTGAATCTGTAACACTCTCAGGACCGCCTGAAGACAGTTCGTTTGATGCGACTTGTTTGATGCGACTGCGACTCGGAAGAGTCTCGCTAAATGCCAAGAACCTTCGCGTTCTGAGCAGGAAGAAGATAGGAGTACTCGTTCCCAGTCTGTCCGCCATCCACCGAATAGAGAGACGACCACGACAGCCTTACGACAAGTGAAGTGTATTATCTGTGACAGTACATCGCACAAACAATGCGAATCTTGAAGGTAACACGTTCGGGTGAAGACATCATCTTGAAAGAAGTTTGTCGCAACTAGAAAGGCTGAAGCACGGCCCGATTCACTGATGCGATATTTTGTGTACTGTTGTTTGTGGGATTTACTGTCACAGATAATACACTTCACTTGTCGTAAGGCTGTTGTGGTCGTCTCTGTATTCGGGGGATGGAGAACAGCCTGGGAACGAGTACTTCTATCTTCTTCCTGCTCAGAATGCGAAGGGTCTTGGCATTCAGCGAGACTCTTCCTTTTCTATAGAGAACAGAAGTCATGGTGTACTTTTTATAACACTGATTGGTCACATGATAAACAAACATATCTCCTTTAACCAGCTTAAGTCGCTTGAGAACTTGATCATTGTGGACGTCACTTGCTAATCGTATCCTTTTGCAACCATTAGTTGTGCTCATGGTTTTATTCCCTGCGCTTTTCTGGCAGATGGTGATTTAATCACATCAAACGAACTTCGGGCCGTCCTGAGAGTGTTACAGACTCCATCGTCTCCAACTCCAACAACAAATCCTTGACGTTGATGCAATCCGAAACTGTTGATGCTATAAGTCTAACTAACCACTGGCAAGGACCGACTGTATGCTGAAAATATGAAATGTGAAAGACTGATAAGCCACAGTGATATATTTATCCGTATTTAAGCAATTTTCAACACACTATGCATCGAAAATAGTGGAAATTTAGTTCAACAACTCAAAAAAAGAGGGCACCACTTACTAGTCATAGGTCTGGCTTTTAATGGCTTATTTCACCCAAATTGTGACATATATAACACTGTTAGAGTGCCAGAAGATGACAAAGATCAATCATGGAGATGTTAAAGTTACATTAATCCAGTATATATACCAAGTATCTATCAATAAAAAATACTTCTGGAGTTTGGCCCTCGTAACAAACATAGGCCTACTGGATATGAATGTTGAGTCTTGTTGACCAATTAGAAGGATCAGGAAACAAATTATCATGATATGAGCATTGCTGCTGAAATCCTATTTGGGTTGTTCCTCATACTCTATACCCTTTCATCGGACAAGGCACAGACGCAGTTTCCATAGAACGAATGGGTAGCTCCTCAAGCGAACAAAGAACAGGTCCAAAACAAAATGTCTGCTTCCTGAAATGCACATGGCTTCAAGATGTTGTAGTTTCCTTACGGTAGATGGCAGCACCTTCTTAAGTAGTTCTGAGAGAGATAATCACTGGATGGATTGTACTCAAACAGTTTTGTTTGCGTTTGCGTTAAAAATCGAGATTAATCATGCCTAGGCATGTAATTAACCACTGTCAATTTTGTCTGTACATGGCTGCCATCTTGGATTTATGCAAATTAATCAATTTGAATAGGTATAGCCTACGTACAATTATTAAGCAGTGATATTTCATGATTATAACACCACAGATCCATACAAAAAACTCTATTGGACTTACTATAACACTTACTTTGTCTTTGTCCTTCTTGACTGATGCCTTAACCTGGAGCTTTTGGCGGCCATTTTGAATTTATGCAAATTAGATCAACTCAAAAGGGGTTGATTATGGTTCCAATGAATAGCTTGGTATCAAAAACCCATACATAGGCACCAAAACCAACTTCATATCAGACTTACTTTTAAAGCTAGACCCATTTAACCAAATTTGGTTAATGTCGCTTTTTGGGGGTAGGGGTAACTTTTGTTGACATTTGACCCCACTGTCACTATAAAATACCCTGAATCCTAAATATGACGCATGCAGTTATCAAAAGACTTAATAAGGAATCTTCTTACCAATTTTGGTTGCTTTATCTACAAAATTGGGTGTCTGAGGGGTGATCGAATTTTGAGCGACTTGCAAACTGAAAGTGATTTTGGGGCAAAATTTCGCTAAATAGCGTATTTTTTTGCTGAAAAAGAAGGTTTATGGTATTGAACCATGCTAAAAATGTGTTAGTTATGTCTAAATACGATAAATAAATGTTACATTTGAATCTAATTCTGTCTACCAGTGAATTATTATATGAAGACTCAAATTTGATTCCCAAATCGTAAACCTGCCACGAAAATTACCCCGAGGGGCCCCATCCTGTTGGGTGGTAGTGGTAGTGGAAGTACGACCTCGTCTCGGTTTACGATCCGCGGCGACGCCCGGACGACGAGCTACAGAAGCAATCAAGCGAGATGTCCGTTCTTCACGAACCGCGGGCATAACAGACTCAATAGCATTGTTGAAGATGAACTTGGATGCCAATGGTTGATGAAGCAATTGATCCCTAACCAAATATGGAACATCAGGTTTGACCACCTTAAGTAAGGAATCCCGTTGCGCTTGAACAAGTGAAACATAAGAATACGAACCAGCTTCGATGACTCGACGGTTAGCGTGAACGAGCGTGTCCATAAAACCACGCAAATAAGCCACGCGACCCGGAGATAAATAAGCCGACCCATCGTCTCGAAGTGATGTAGGATCTAAGGCAATTCGAGAAGCCGCTAACAGAAACCAATCTGCGGTAGATGAAGCACGTTGTATTTCTTGCAACATTTCCAAATTATTCTCCATAACTTTGGAAGCGACCGATAAAGGAGCCAACCTAGTCACCTTAGAAATGTGACTCAAATCCCGATCTCGTTTGGGTGGTTTGTCGGGCAACACGTTATCATGAATGTCAAAATGAAATCGAAAACGAGGTTTGCGCAACTTGTTGTCGTCCTCTAATTGTCGATCAAACTTCACTAAATTATCCTTCCAGGCTGGTGACGGCGCACACGAAGGACGAGATGCAGACGCCGAAGGCGTAAAGGCCGATGAAGCCGCCGTCCGACCTTCTATACGTGACGGCCGAACAATCGAAGCACGCGGCATATCCGGTAACAACGATAAAAGCGCATCCATTTTATCTGAACGCAAGTACTTCGCCGATAACACAACTCTTTACAAGTAAAGCAAACCGTGTGGGCGTCCAAACTGGACCAAAATTGCCCACACGAACTACATGCATTAGAAATCGGAATCTCAGACATAGCTAATGAAAGAATTTCCGACAATAATGAAAGAATTTCCGACAAGAAAGAAACACAAGTCAAAAACTGATAAGGATACTACGGGTCGTTACAAACAACAACAACCCAGGTTGTATAAACACTTCCTTGATGTGCACTGGTCGAGGTACAACAGAGAAAAGAGGACTAGAATGATTTGAGCAGAGCCTTTATAGTAATGCCGCTGGGATAGATGGGAGAGCTCTCCTAGGGGCGGACAACTCTCCGCTAGGGGAGCTAACTTTTAGTTTTAACTTCCGTTTTCTACGTTGTATCATCTTCCTGACGGAGATTAATTGGCGTGAATTGAAGCAGGTTTGATTTGGTAACAAATAGAAACATTGATTATAAATGTTTGATTTTCAGCATTTTGCCCGATGTCATAATCATGTATTGGGCTGTGCAGAAAAAAACGCACTTGATCTGGGAGTGTTACCCAAACTTTTTCCAATGGTCTCAACATATAGAACAGGAAAATCCCAAGTTTTGCTGTAAAAGAGAGATGTACACAGAAACCCCCCCAGAGCCAGGACTATGTGAGATTTCGGTGTTTTGGCAAGATGTGGGATGAAATGGATTGTGAGGCCTGTGTAAGGGGGCTTTGGTAGAAGTGCTCTTTCGGGTAAGATGGAGTTTCTGAAGAGAGCAGTTTTTTAGCAGGACTGTCCAAATGGGTGTCCTCACCACAGTGTCGGGGTAAGCAGGTAGCCAGCCTTTCCCACAACTTAATCGGTTTTAGTACAACCTGTACCGGTTCAAACTGGTTTGAAACAGTTTAAATCAGTCTATCCTGTTTCACTGTATATGCGTATTGGTTCCCAGCATACTTCTCTCACGTGTGCGCATGCGTGACGATGACGTCAATTCTGCCATACACACGTGTGCTGTGAAGTGGCTACACTGCGGTCCACGCCTCTTGCTGTGAGTGAGGTCATCACAAGGTTATGCCAAGCGCTTCAATATATCACCAAGCACACCATATTCACAACCCATACCAAATAATACACCAAATGCCCTTTCGTTACTACTCATGTGCACATGTTAACGATGGCGTCATCCTATCAGAGAGTATTATTATATATATGATGACGTCACAGGGGAAAGTTAAAATTCACCCAGAGTTCACCGTTACATAATGAATAAGCCTTTGTAATAAGAAAGTCTACCGCATTTTGAGGGGTCAATGTCAAAACATAAAATGTGGATAAACAGCATAAATACGTATTGTGAATGCTTAATGCGTATAGCTACTATCCAAAGGCTTAGATTAAACGCTGTAGTCCCTCAAAAATAAAAGCAAGATAAGCCACGCCTGTCATTAGTAACGTTCAAGTATAAACTTCGTTAGCAAATCACTGCACAGCCTAACATTATATCGGTACATCACTATTACCACTGTGACATTTCATAGCCAACGCATATCTAGTCTCGCCGTCGAGAGACCAAAGTCGTGACACTGAGCCGGAGCGATCTATCGTCATAGAACCACAGCAACCCAGCCGACCAATATGGATTAGAAAAAAAAGAAAAAAAATCATAGAATGATAGAATCCCTCTATTATTCATGACAACATATTTTCAAGTTATGACAAAAAACATTCATTACGGTAACGCCTAGAAAAAGATACGAACTTTTTAGACAGTCACCTGCCACCATACACTCACGGAAATACAATTTTATTCAATTCCAATATTCCATTATTCGATCCACCCACTAATTTTCAATTTTAAATTTAGAATAGATTCCGACAGGTTTTAGCTCAGCTTGCTAAATTTCAATATTTACCGCTATATGTCAGCAATTCATGGCACATAGTTTCAAAACTTCCACATTACAAGCGTCTGGTCCGTCATTCATAATTCAGCCGTCGTCCATTAAACAATATCCGCGTCCATAATCCAAAGACCTATTCCATGTTCCATATAACAGCATTAGCACCCAAATTCAAAAAGACAATCGTAGTATACATAAACATAGGCCAGTTTCCTGCAAGAGAGATGTTTTCAGTGATGCCAGCAAGACATCATGATGTTCCAAAAATATCAAATCCGTATCGCTGATCATCATTCTTAATCCATATGATATTCGTTGTAAAGTCGTCATCTAGAGAATGGTGTATCTCAGTCACGCTATGATTGTGGATGTTCATATCAATACCATGAGGATATTGAAGTACATGGGTTCATACGGCCCCTAGCCCCGTGTTAAGCGGAATTAGACACAAGGTCCAAAACGTAACACCATATATCTTGCACGCTACACCCATATTCTTCTATCAGGTTGCGATATGTATCGCGGTATTTAAGAAACTGAGTGAAGGCGCTCCGTGGTATAGCTCTGTTTTATAAGTTTCTACAATAGTGTTTTGTGACATTGATTAAAATCGTCACATTTAACACAGTATCTAGCAAACGCTACTAGGCGAGATATGCATACGCCATATGCAGGTCCCACTGAAATATCTTCAAACGTTGTGTACACAACAATAGCTTAAGAAAATAGAGCTGCTGGATCTTAATATCAAAAATAATAAGAGCTGTGTGTACGCCTATCCAGTTACATGCACTTAATAACTACCAAAGATGCTTGGATTTATATCATTACGACCATACAAACTATATGCAGAATCTTTCAAAAACCGATCATTTTAAAGCCCATTCTTTCTCACTCACAAAACGCTATATAGGCGATCTTGTCGTTGTGGACAATCGCTATATAAATGAAGCAGTGACGGATATATATCCACCTTCATTTGATGTTAAGAAAACTACAGATAGCTCTAATGGCACATCATATTTAGACCTATATCTCTATAAAAATGAAGCCGGCTTTCTCTCTGATCGACTTTACAACAAGAGAGATGATTTACAATTTAGACATCGTTAACTATCCCTTTCTGGACAGTAATATTCCAGTGGGACCTGCATATGACGTATACATAACTCGCCTAGCTAGATCCTGTGTTAAATGTGACTATTTCGATCAACGTCACAAAACATTATTGCAGAAACTTGTAAAACAGGGCTACACCACCAAGCGCCTCCACTCAAAGTTTCACAAATTTGGCGATACATATCGCATGCTGATAGCAAAATAGTAATACGAATGTAGCGTGCAAGATCTATGACGTTACGTTTCGTAACTTGTGTCTAATTCCGCTTAACCCAGGGCTAGGGGCCGTAGGAACCCATGTACTTCAAGATCAACACGGTCTTGATATGAACAGCCACAATGAAAGGCGTGACTGAGATACATCCTACTCTAGATAACGAATTTAACGAAAACCATATGGATTAAGAGTAGTGATCAACGATACGGAGTTGATATTTTTAGATCATCATGATGTCTTGCTGGTGTCATTGAAAACTGTTGACTGCTTCTGTCTTGCAGGATACGAGCTTATTTTATGAATACTATGATTTTTTTAAAGTTGCTGCTAATGCTGTTATAAGAATTAGGTCTTTGGATTATGGGCGCTGAAATTCTTTAATGGGGGACGGCTGAATAACGAATGACGGACTAGACGCTTGTATATATGTATTAGGATGTGAATTCCAATACTGTACAAACAGTCCATCTTGACACCTCATAGACACAGTCCTGATAGTGTAATGTCACTTCTTAGCAAAGTTTTTGTCAGACGTCTTCTTGTAGTAGTGATGTAGATGTGCAGCGTACAACGAAATTGTCAAGAATTGCTCGAAATGTTGAGAAAATTCATAGAAGGAAAAAACGAAAGGACCACTATACAATAAAATCAAAATCGTCCAGATTAACCTAAACAGATACCGGTACCTTGGTAAGTTTCAGCACTCTAGCCTTAGGGATAGCGGAAATATATGGGGGGTCACTCTCCGGTGATGGGTATATATATGGGTATAATTTTTGTGATAGGCATTTAGAAGTCGGAGTATATAACACAAGAGTATTTTATGGCTAACAATTTCCGTCTTGCATGTGGAGCTGACGTTTCGATGGCTATACTTCCAACATTTTCAAAGCTATATCTTAGAAAAAGTTGGAGATATATTCGACGATACGTCAGCTTCACAGCAATAAAGAAGTCGTTATCCATAAAATAGCCTTGTGTTAATACGGGTATAGTGATGAGACCTTCCTCTAAGAATTTGATCTTCCCCTGCGGGGTAGTCAACACGGCTGTGTATCTTGCCTATGAATCAGACGAATATGTCTGGGCACAATGTCTCAACGGGAGAAGGTTTTCTGGCACAATTACAAGCGTCTGGTCCGTCATTCATAATTCAGCCGTTCTTCATTAAAGGATATCCGCGTTCATAATCCAAAGACCTTTTCCATATTCCAAGTAACAGCATTAGCACCAAATTCAAAAAGACAATCATATTATACATAAACATAAGCTTCTGCAAGAGAGAAGCGGTCCACACGCACGTACTCGACATGCTGCCCTCTCTGCAGAGAGTGGATATAGACTGACTATATCATCACTCACGTCTCACTCACTCAAATCTTACACACTCACGCGCCTACTCACTCACTCACGCATCACTGACGCATGCTTGGGCGCAGGAGTCTCGTTTTGTGAAACTCCGATGTCCCTCATCTGTGTCTTTCTCGGCAAAGTGTTCAAATTCCTCACACACTCACTCGCTTACGTCTCACTCACGCCTCACTGGCGCATGCCTAGGGTCATAAGTCTCGTTTGGTGGAACCCTGATGTCTCTCATCCCATGTCGTTCACCGATCAGAGCGTCCTCTGCCATCCGCCCATCAGAACCAACGGCGACATGGACAAGTCAAGACTCGCTGGTGGTGCCTGTGGTCAGCCACCCTCCCAACCCACACCGAAATGGTCCTTCCTCTACTACTCGTCGAGTGCGCATACAATTAATAATGCCCTATCCCTACTACTCCCCGAGAGCGCGTGCGCGCATCACCGGGTCTCCTTTGGCCAAATTACTGTATGCCTACACAACGAGAGCCTGTTCACTTATTGGTGTATGTAGGGGCCGAGCCCCAAGTGCGTATGCACCCAATCCGACCCTATATGCACTTTCTCTGCTATTGATGATATCACAGTGTTGGGCCTGTTGGGGAGCTGCTTACTATCAAATGTACGGTTGTACTTTTCCCTCAATGTCATAAAACCCACACAACCCACACCTATGCACCCAATCCAAATCGACCTGCGCTTTGTCTACTACTGATGACAACTGATACAGAAACCACAGACACTTCACACAGTCAGAATAATGGTGATGGCCCATCGTCATTTATCGGTGATGAGGCCCGGTCCACGCCATTATTGGTGAGGACAAATGGTGACGAGGCAATTTCATCGTCATTTAATTATATATAGTGGCAATTATTTTCAAATACCGGTACCCAGTTTTGACAAGAAATAATTCCTCATTAATTATGGAATTATCAAGTTAGTACCTCACACTTTTTAACAAATAATATTGAAAATTAAGCAAGATTTAGACTGGGTTATAAACTTAACTTGATTGAAAAGAACTTGGTCATAACTTGGTCATAAATTCACCACGTGTTTTCCGATTGGCTTTCTAATAACTCCTATTCCATTGAACGAAAACTCATGAAAGTTGGACATAATGCTGGCAAATATAGAACTTAATACGGCTAATCTGACCCTATTTAAAGGTTACCCATAATTTTAATTGAAAGGGTCGCGCTTTCCTGATATTGTTTCAATTATTCAACCTTGAACTGTCGTAAAATCATTGACAGAACGTCACATTTATTTTGTTTGAAAAGTACAGGAATCTGGAAGTTCAAATGGTTTTGATGAATGCTACTATAGGAGTTATTTGCAAGGATATTTAAGGGCTTCACAAACCGCTACTTACAAGCTAAAATAATTCAGTTATAGTAAACAGAATAACAAAATTTGAGCTAAATTCTAATTCTCCGGAAGAATAGCTTTCAAAAATTGATTTTGCGTTGATATATTGGGTACCCTACACCATCAGGACCATCTTTAAGCCGTACATGTGTGCGGAGTAGATGATCGAAAGGGTAACCAAATGTGTAGATTTGTGTAGAACTCTCCTGTCACGGAGGAAGGTTTGGTCGTTAACATTATTTATTGCGGGATGCAGATGGATATTGCAGTCGGTGGCTGTGTTGATCGTGTTTTGAGGTAAAAGTGTGGACTGGATTATGTCCTGATGGCGGGAATGTCATCATTTTCAGGATAAACGGACCCAGGTCACATTGTAAGTGATAAATTCCCTGGTGTTTCTAATTTTATGTCAGCCGCTGGTGGATGTCTGCGTGTGTTCATTGGCAAGTTGTTCAACATGTACAGTTCAATCATCAATGTCAAATGGTGTTGTTGTGAAATTTTATTTTCTCAAATTGTGTTGACGTTATATTGTGACTATATGCCTATATGCAATACGTATGAAACGAAAACAATACTCTTTATCATCGAACAATTTGATTCTAGAGTCTGTATGGGTGATTATAAAAGTTCTTCCCTATCTCAAAAGGATCCCCCCCCCCCCACAAACCTCTTGCAAGTGTGACCACCTATGAATCCCTTGGTCATATATCTGCTGAGAATCTTTAATTAAGAAGATGTTCGAATCAGGATGTCCTGCAAAATTTCTAATTCATTTGATGAATGGAAGGCTTAAAACATTACCGTTTATTTTGATCCCCTCAAATCTCCCTCAAAATCGGGAACAGTCCAGGTGAAACTCACTGCACAGAGAAAACCAATTGGATAAATTCTCCAACAATTTTACCATTTTTTACACCAGGTCTCAAATTAAATATTTCGCCGCTTTAAGCCAAATTAATGAATGAAATTTATCGGTTTCACCGACGCCGTTAATTATGCAAGAGTCAAAAGAAATCCCCCCCACCAACCTCGGGCAAGGGTCGGGCTAAGTGGGGGATTACATGTACCTGGGGATTCACAACATGTTTATGCTCCAGGGAGTTAGGCTTTCACATGTTTTCAGTCCTTTATGTTGGGATTCAGTTAATATTTTATAACCAGGTTGGCTGACTGGTTATCACAAAGGGTTATTTTGGGGGAGCTAGCATTTAACCCTAGTGACACTCAATAAGTATAGAATGAAAGTAACTCCAACTTCAAGAAGACAGTTCCAACTTTAACATATAATTCCGGTAAATCCTGGTGTGCAATCATGTACAATATATCAGATTCTTAAAAGGTTTTCCTCTCATAGCATGTGGTTTCCACTCTGTAGAATCTGTGTAATAACTTACATGTAGATTAAAGGTCTAACAATGTCTTTCTGGAAAGCTGGGTACCAGACTTAACATAGATCAATGTTGTCTCTTCTCGAGCTGGATACCAAACTGACTAACATTCACAAACTAGTGGTTTTATGCTAAAATGACAGGATATGATTTCAATTAAACAGTAGGACATCAAAGATACAATAATTACTGGACTGGCCTAAACGAGTTCTACATGCTGAGTTGTCAGATAATATCTGTGACTTGGCAGCACCATTGTTCCCAAATACATATATGACAACCCAGGGGTTCAGTTCAGTAAACAACAGATGTCTGATTCAAATAGGCAAGGTTGCAGCTTAAACACACAAGTGAAATAGTTTACAAAAGATGTCAGTCTACAATAAAGAATATATATGATATTTAACAGCTATATGTAATTCAGTGATTTAGACATCTCAGTTTGTCACCTGGCACTTGGTTACAATTTCTTTTACCTAGGGATGGGACATAAATTATATTTGGTTATTTGGTTGAGGTTTAGGTGGGGATTCACTTCAATGCTTTGCCCCAGTGGGTAGGGAATTGAAGCATTTTAACAACTCTCATTTGCTAAGTCCCCACTAAACCCCGAGGTTTGGGGGGGTTCGCTTGACTCCTGCCATACTTCCCAACATTCTGAAAAGACCCAGAAAAGTTACTAAATGCTCCCATGAGGTCATGTGCCAAACTGTTGCTTGAGGTCAAGGAGACGCTCGCAGGAGATGTTTCCTGAGCCTGGCCTGTTTTTGTTTTGATTGAAATTTTTTCTGAGAAATAACCCAAATAACTACATGTACTCCATCACCTGTAGAGATCTCCAGTTAATTTTCATAATTTACATACTGACGGTTTCATTTTTACTCTGATATCCCTAGCCTAACTTTTACAATATCAGTTTGGAAAGTTGCGGAATTTGGAAATGGTGTCGAACTCAGGAACATTCGGGAAAACCATTTACTAATTTGACTATTACTTAAAAGCAAATTTTGGTCATTTGCTTAGTGATAGGGTATATTTTGTTTGTATCAATAGGTGCCAGTAATTGTTCTCTTGCATTTCACCTACATGTAGGCATTTCAAAATTCTAATGTTTTTTTTTCTACAGGTCCTGGTGTGAAAATGTTTTTTTTTGTCTTATATGTCGCCCATGCTTTGGAAATCAGATTGACAGGTTTTACAATTTGGCAATCTTTCCTTTTCCTAATTCGGTATCTTTTCTGAAATTCGAGAACTTTTCAGAATTCCGCAATTTCCCTGAATTGATAATGACATTTGGATGGTCTTTAGTGTGGTTGTACAGTCCCATTCTCAACAACTACAGTCCAGATGCACAAATATTTCGACCTTTAATTGGGTGTAAGTTGATGAATAACTGACAAGCATTCTTACCAGTGTAAATGCAGGGCATGAATTTACCATAAAACTTTGCCAGACCATCGGGCTGGTATATTTCATTATACAAAGCTGAAATTCTTGAATTATAACCAGCCAGTCGGGCTGGTTAGCTAGCTTTAGAACTAAATTCAACCAGACCAGTTCTGAATTCACCAGCCACGGGCTGCCGGGCTTGTGGCAATTTCGAGCCCTGAAATGAATTCCTAAAATGACACCACACAAAAAACTGACCAACTATGGAGACCAGCTGGAGAACTTTCACAGCTTTACAAAATACGTTCATAGATTGTGGCTATGAAGCATTGAGAAATATACATTGATATATGTTTGGGAAGGAATAGAAGAGAAAAGTTCTCGAATAGAAGTGTCAATATAATGTGTTTCTTATGCAAAAGGTAATTCATACATGTTTTGTGCGCAGTAAAATACCAGGGTAAGGACATACATGTATCAAAAGTCAGGTGTCTTCCCTGTTTCCTGGTTAAAAGTACATCACTGACTGTGAGGACGATGTATGGGTCATGTACTGCTGCTGATCATGGGATGTAAACCATTTTTTAACATATAGGAAGTTGATTCCCCAGATTACGTTTCATTTACTTGTTCATGTAGAAGTTTGTTCATCTCTGATTGATTACATGTAGGTTGTTTAATTTACTATTCTTAATCTTACTCAATTTGAATAAATTATCTGTCAGACACATGTGTAACATGAATCTGGGCTTCAGAAAGCACATTCTGAATAGTTGTAATAGTAAAATAAAATACTTTCACTTTCCCATCAACACATTTAAAAATGAAATAATAGATGGTACACCGGTGCCTTGGCAAACCGAAACTTCTTAGTGGCCCTCAGTGGCCGAGTGGTCTAAGGCGCTTCGTCATGGGTTCGTGCCCAGTTGGTCCATACTCTCGCTATCTACCTGAAATATTTCATGACCGCAACATTAAAACTTAATTCTCTCTCTCTCTCTCTCTCATGTGTGGAAGTTTGTCAGTTACTTGCCGATGAGCGGTGGGTCTCTCCAGGTACTCCTGCTTCTTCCACCAACCATATGACTGTCACCATATGAGTAAAGCAACCTTGAGTGTGACATTTAGCCAAATCCCCCAAAGTACCCCTCAAATTGACGAAGTGTCCCTCCTGAGAGATGCAGCACCCTGTCCGTTTAATTTCAAGGCTGGAGTCTGATGTATGTTCATTTGGAAGTACATGTATATAAATGTCGTGATCATTATCACGTGAAATTCTACATGGCATAAGCTAATATATAGCGGCCCTATTTGAACTCTATACGAAACTTGTCTCTAGGAACATTTTTAAGATAAGAGATTTATAAATCCCTGTGCCCGTGCCTTCCACTTTTGAAAAATGTATAAGTAAGTTTTCAATGTTACTCCCTATATAAGCTTAATCACCACAGGATGCCATTAATATAACGTGCACATGTATGTTAGCTGGAGTTATCATATCTTCTAAAAACAGATGGATAAATGCCCTTGCCTTGGATCTTAAAAACTTACAGATGTCAAGGTGGCTGACTCAATGGTCCATTCCTCACAGTGGTTTCTTTATAATGAATCTCCTTCTTTTGCATGTACATGTAGCAAGGTGGTAAATGTTTCACTGAACGTACAAGAGGCCATCGATCAATTAGTTGGTAACATGTAACCCTCCCTACTTAGAATATTTAGCAATTTTAGGCTAATGATACTTGATTCCTTGTTACCCGTCATACTTTTTTCAAATTAATTCAGACAGGGCCTTGCTAACTGCAAATTATTCATTATTATTTGAAATAAATTCAGGCAGATATCATTTCAGCCACCGTGTTTGAGAATGTTTAATCAAACTAATTAGCTCCCCTGACAGGATTTTCCATGGGAGCAAAATTAATTTTGTCAACTTTGCCATTTCTGTAAATGTCCTTTGTCAGATTTGATAAGTCTCTGGGGTTGTTGAGCCAAAAAAATGGGTGGTAGGTAAAATGACATGTGGGCGGTTGACAGGAAACAAGGAATCAAGTATGGACAGCCTTTAATAGGGTTGGACCCAGTATTTTTTTTATTTATTTTTTTTATTTTATTTTTTTTTTTTAATCTTTAGCTACCATACTCCATATTGTCAACAATTATCATGAATTTACTAAATGTACTTTGTATACGACTGCTCAAAAGGCAGATATATTAATATGTGATGGCAATTTCTGTCAGAGCATCAATGGAAATCTGATGGCATCTATCCTTCTTCTAATTCTATGATGTATTCCACATATACATTGCATCCATGCCAACTAGTATAAAATGTCTATAAATACAATTTAATTACCCTGAAATTTGACATCCCTCAGTCCTGTAATACTGACACTGTTGTCAACACAGGATCGCCGGGAATAAGATGACAGAGTCTGAGCTCAATTTGATTTGGCGTTTAAATTACTTGCTGAAGCTGCACTTGCGTCAATCGCTGTTCTCAACAAAATACATACGAGATACTTGCTCATTTTTAAGGAGAGTGATCCCTCTTCCCCTCCATCAGTCATCTAAGTTTCCCCCCCGGAGAGTTATTCATCACTCTCCTGGGAAATGAAAATGTATCGGGGAGTAATACCGACAAGACTGAACCACTCTTACAATACAATGATCACTCTCACAATACAAAATCTAGGAGAGTGATCAACAGCTCTTGCAAATTGTACAAAGACTAGAGACTGGTAAGAGTCTCGGCCCGCAGTTAACCAGACATGCTTAATCAAAGTCCGACTAATACATTGGCCTTCTCAGTGGTTTTCAATCCAGTCGTGAATGACAATTACTTTTTGGTGTTGTGTATTTTGGGGATATTCGCCTATGAATTGCCCCGTGGGGCTTCCAGGGATTGACCTGGAATGTCGGTGTGCACACCGCAGTTCATGGTAAGAATAGGCCTCAGCTCCTCAGAGAGCTTGTTGGAAGAGGCGACTAACTGAGGCACCCGTGGGGTTCCCTGGTGTGAAAAAGAATAGGACCCCTCCCATGTGGTTCCCGGGTGTGAAAAGGAAAGGACCCAACATCGTGATATGTCTGAAATATAGTTGAAAGCGACGTTAAATCACATTAACTCACTCACTCGCCTATGGATTTCAAGGCTCAAAATAAGAGGTGCATACATGTATGCATCATGCGCAAATGCATGTAGAATTCTTGCTGTGCATGTAAAATGTATTTGATATAGAAGGGTACACATTTCAGCCGAATGTGCATGTAGATAATTTCCTTTTATTCGAGCCTTGAATTTCAAAGATGGGGGGTTGATGCATGCACTCTTCATGTACTTCCACAAATCGTCGCTATATTGCTGAACGCGACATATTGCTGAACGCGACATTAAACCTTAATTCTCTCTCTCTCTGTACTTCTACAGTGGACTGAGACATATTAAATCCGCACCACCATCATGACCATGCCATCATCAGCCTGTAGTTTACTGGTTTCCTTCACCATGTACATACATGTATAGGCTTTTTATCAGTGCATTGTTTTGCATTGATTCTCTCATCTGCTCATAGAAGGATCATACAAGGTATTCTGTTGAGATAATTATATCATAGATGGCAGCTACATTCTCAGGCATAAGGAGCTCTTGCACGTATTGCTATTAGGTTTGAACGTGTTCAGATTGATTGAATTCTCTTTTATTTGTGTTTCCAGGCTTGATTCCCATCGCTGTCGCATACCCAGTGCCTCTTGTGTTGAATAATATGTTACAGATGTGATTGCATGGTTCGACGACGTCTTTGTGATGATGGACTATCCAAGCCTCCTTCATTATTTATTGCATACTGGCCTATCTCGGCGAAATCTTCTCATTTTTGTCATGTTGGTGTTGAGATTTGATATTGAATGCTCTGATTTATTTGCGGGATATGTATAGATCTCTCTGTATTCCGGTCTTTAAGTGATTCCGTTTAATGAAAGTGTCAAATATTTTTCTAGGTGAAGGGTGTGTATTGATTTTCCCCTCTGGCTCCTGATGGTGAACTGGAGCATAGTTATTCGTGGCTATTTTCAATGTCAGTATATATTCTCCTGATCATAGATATCGTATAGGCAGCTGATCTTGATCTATCAAGGTGTACTTTTATGTACAGTGTTATTGTTGTTTTATTCTTTCACTAACCCTTGACACTTTCACCGACCTTTGGCTATGGCGATACATGTAAGTTATATTGTGACCATGTCAGGCCTACTGTAGTGGACCATCATGTGTGTATGAACTGTAGTGGACCAGGACATGTGTAGTGGACCATGATGCATATGTGCACTGTAGTGGAACACGTGTGTATGCACTGTAGTGGACCATGATGTACTGTAGTGGACCAGGACGCATGTATGCACTAGTGTACCAGGACTCATTTATGCATTGTAGTGGACAATGATGCGTGTATGTACCATAGTGGACTATGACAATGTACATGTATATACATGCACTGTAGTGAACCAGGACACTTGTTGTATGTACTGTAGTGGACCAGAATATGTGTATTCACTGTAGTCGACCTTGACGCATGTGTGCACTGTAGTGGACCACGACATGTGTATGCACTGTAGTGGACCAGGACATGTGTATGTACTTTAGTGGACCAGGACATGTGTATGCACTTGTGGACCAGGATGATACATGCAATGTACATGGAATCATGTATGCAGTGTAGTGGACATTGACGCATGTACTATGTTCCTGTAGTGAACCAGGATCTACGTATACACTGTCAGGCTTTGAATTTGGGGGAAAATGGGCAAGGCCACTTTGGCCTTGGATAATGACCAGATTTTGGGGGCATCAAGGTCAATGGACAAGGCAGCAAGGCCAATTCTGTTAATATACTAAAGGCACTGCAGCCACTTTTTTTGCAGGTCTTATGGAAGATATTGCCATGAATAAATAAAAATGAAATTTCCCCAAGTCTGGGTTATTATTTAATGGGCCTCATATAGTCATACGCCCTGTCTAGACTTCCCCAACCTATTCCCACACATATTTCGCAAAACTCGGCCTATAATATCACAACATTTTTGCGAAAGTTTGTTGTTGTTGTAAAACATTCATGAATAAGGTTATACCGTACCTATCCACATACTGTCTGAAAATTTACAAATTATAAAAGAAGATCTTATCAAGTAATACGAAAGAAGGCATCTAGCTTCCGCGTGTTTGAAGCCCTTTCTCCAGTTTCCGAGATTTGGTCGCAGAAACACATTCGTGTGACGGCATGATCGCATTATTTACTTCAACTGTCAATCCAATGACAGCACTATTGTGACCCGCCCTCTGTTGGCTGACCAAGGGGAGAGTAATCCGGATTGCCAAATGGGAACCATCCATTGAAGTGTAATCAAACCAAAAACAGGTGGCTCCCGAATTACCGATGTCGTAAAACTGTACGATGCTGTTTACGGTAACAGGAAGAGGGAAAGCTGTTTTGGAAACGAAACCACCGATCACCGAAGGACTTTTCCAATGAAATACCAAAGCAAAGAATAAAGGGAGAGAAAACTCGAACACATGATGGAAATAAGTTTGGTTTTATTCTTAGGGTCATGTAGGCCACTTGAGGCTTCACGGTGGCCGTGTAGTGGCTGTGTACTTGGTGGAAATTTGTAGGGCATGTAGGCAAATTCATGGGGCACCGACGGCAATTGCCGTCGTTGCCGCCGTCAAATTCGAAGCCTGCACTGTAGTGAACCAGGACATGTGTATGCATGGTAGTGGACCAGGACATCTGTGCTGTAGGAGTGTAGTTGTCATTGACGCATGTGTGTACCTGTAGTGGACCAGGGCCTATGTATACACTGTAGTGGACCAGAACATCAGTACATAGTGGACTAGGATGTGTGTGTGCACTATAGTGGACCAGGACGTGTGTATATACGACAGTTTTCCAAGTCTTAGTGTATGCACTGTAGTGGACCAGGAGATGTGTATGCACTGTAGTTGACCAGGATGTGTGTATGCACTGTAGTTGACCAGAATGTGTGTATGTACTGGACATGGGTATGCACTGTATTGGACCAGGACATGTGTATGTACTGTAGTGGACCAGGGCATGTGTGTATGTAGTGCAGTGGACCAGGACATGTGTATGTACATGTACATAGCTGACCAGGACGTGTGTATGTACTGGAGTGGACCAGGATGTGTGTATGTTATGGATCTGGACCTTTACATCACAGTCACAAAGCCATTTAATAACAGCCGGCCTGGTAGGGATTTTCGATCATCTTTTTTCATCATTTTGACATACAACCAGTTTTCAATATTGTGCCATATTTACTTGTACCTCCAAACCATGAATGAAGTACTTATATGGTTCCAATATAACACATGCCAAGTTACAGTTCATGAATCCTGGTAGATGTGCAGAAATCAATGAATTTCGACCAAAAAGGAATTGGAGCTTAACTGCAACCGACAAAGACCATGTTATTTAACATGTATACATCTATGTGGGCAAAATTGTCAATCAACAACAACCAGCACACAGTTCTAGAAAGTGCTCCTCATGAGCAAAGTCATGCAAAACAGTGCATGCACCGGTCAGTCAGTGCGTGAAGTATGCATGTATGTTGTGAAGGGGTGTGATTTGAAACATAGCCGAATTCAGGTATATTAAGCAACACGGCATATGATGGGTGCATCTCGCAGTGAAGCTTGCAGCCAAAGATATAATACATGTGTAACTACGATCAATCCCCATTATTTATGACATCCGTTATAACAGAATTTCCGGGTCACGACAAAGAATCACTTGTAACAAACGTGTATCCATGTTATTGTTTCCGACTTCCAACTTGAGCAGCATTTTGTGGTTACAAGCATAGGAGTTACTCCTTACAGTGAAAATCCACTTTGGTTGTTATCGTAACAGCACACCCAGAGATAGATTAACAAGCTTCTTATCCGTTAAAATCTTGTCGGTACCGTAACTGATTGTTCTTATTGATTGCAGTGCCGCAGGGTTTAGAGACAGGCATACTACATGTAAGCTATGAGCCTTGTGTTGATGGAGTGTTTTGAAAGCAAAGTACTGATTGGAATATCAATGGAGATAAAAATCATTGTGATTGAGCGATAGACTATCTTCATCAGGCACGATAACTTATCTCTTAAACAATTTAATCAAGAATATTGCTTCCTCGGATGGTACTGATGATGGTGCTTGTGACAGACAATTTTGCTTAGATCTTGTATGTGTGAGGTGATGATATCAAACAAATCAGTTCCATAGAACTCTCCTGGTGTACATTTCGGCGGGAACCTATTAACAGACTGGGAGAATGTCAGTCAAGTTCATTGGTGGTTTCCATTTACGTGATGAGAGTTGGTGTGAGAAATGAATTTTAAAATGAGTTTTAAGACTCAAAATTTTGACTGATTTTCCAACTATCAAATGGACATACATATGTAGACCTAGTAGGGCTCTCCCCGCTAAAGGAGGAGAGCCCTAGCGTTATATCATTTAGGAGGACACGTTTGACCAAAAAATGTAGTGCACAATACAGCACAGCAGACGAATCGACCAACCTAATGTCGTCAGACATACCTTAAATACATGTACTTGGGAAGGATCACGGTATGCTTACAGTCACGATCATCTCAAGGTAATCCTTTCGGGGGGTCTTTTCTCTCACACCTGTCCCATTAAATTTCTCCTCGACTCAACTTTCGAAAGTTGGTCGCACGCGCATGCGTATAGTTTATTACAGGTAGGGATCGTTTGCACTTGTAGAGACCTGTTTGGCTAAAAACCGTGAACGTGATGATGTCGCTATGTTCCGGTTACTTGACGCATGCGCGTGCGACCAACTTTCGAAAGTTGAAATTGAGTCGAGGAGAAATTTAATGGGACAGGTGCGAGAGAAAAGACCCCCGAAAGGATTACCTTGAGATAATCGTGGCTGTAAGCATACTGTGATCCTTCCCAAGTACATGTATTTAAGGTATGTCTGACGACATTAGGTGGGTTGATTTGTCTGCTGTGCTGTATTGTGCGCTACATTTTCTGGTCAAACGTGTCCTCCTAAATGATATAACGCTAGGGCTCTCCTCCTTTAGCGGGGAGAGCCCTACTAGGTCTAATTATTACGTATGTAAATATTAGTCCATACATGTCTTCATAATCAATAAAAAATGTGTCTTTTTGCTCATTAATATCCTTTTTTTTTGTAGCGACAAATACACTTTATGATCAATCAGTCTCTGCACTACGAAAAATTACAACTGGTCTTATTCTGCCATTGGTACAGCCATGACAGCTTGTCAGACAAACCATGGTAGAGATAATGGATTACATTGTACCAGAAGAATGGTACATAAAAATTTATGTTTCTTATTGGTCATTTTACAAGGTAGTCATATTACACATCAGTGTGATAGAACAGGTAGACTTTAGATGTGTTAACTACCTTTACTCTGTATCTTTGCCATATATGTACACTGTATGCACAATGTAATCCTAACCATGATTATCGGTTTTAATATTTTGATGCAAAGCTGACTACATACATGTACATGTAAAACCTGTGTACATTGTGCAATATAGCTTGAACGTTGATTTACTTTGTCCGTACAGTGTCAGGTACACTTTAACAGTTTTACATGTACATGTACACAGTACACTGTGGTACAGGTTGCTTCGGTGTACTTGGTATGGCATGCACTTGCCAAGTCATCTGAATTCCACTTGGGAAAATGTTCATATTTAACGTGCTCAAATGGACATAGTGACTGGAAAAACGGAGGGCCAGCCGATTGACTGACAGACAAATTACATATTCATGAGGACTTACTTCATCAGATTGTTAAATGTGAGTACATACATGTATTTGTTAGTGACCATTAACTTGATTTTAGTGTTTGAAGCTGAATGGTCCATGTTTACAGTTATTTCTAAATTTATCTATTTTTTTTTCTTGTTTTTTCTTTAAGTTTTAGGGGACGAGAAATTTTGCGCGCTATATCCGAAATCGCGTTTTATCGAGGCGCGTTTATCGAGGCGGCACTGTATTTTTAAATTATATAGAAAATCTATAAAGCTCAAGGAATTATCTAGCTTTACATTGTATGTTCACTGCCCATAGTAAACTGATGTTGGGCTTTTTCCAATTTAAGCAGTATGGTAATGCCTATAATAATCCAATCCCCCCTATCAAAATTTAATCATCCCCAATTTTCAGTTATTTGATCCCCCTCTAAAATCATGGAAATAACAGAGAAATTTGAACCATTTTGTCAACTTCCTATTCTAATAAATTTGTTCACTCCCAGCATGCCCAGATGTTATGGAGAGAAATTTCACTTCCTGTGATTGAATGCTTAGAGAGATCACCGTAATCTGATTTGACCATGCCCACGTGTGGATCAACGCTTGCTTATTGTATACACTAACAGCTTTCGGACAATGACTTATAAATTGAGGGCATCATAGTTTAATGTTGCTACCTGTACATGTAATTTCAGATTCTGCCAAGCTGGGGTGTGGAAGGTCTAAGGTGGACTCGCCACCGCTTAGCCGTAGTGGTAGTGACAAAGACAAGATGGCGTCCCACTCGCTCCAGGCACCCCAGTTTCCCGCCCTCAATTCTCAGCAGCGCCAGGGCTCTCTCTCGACCGGGCGTAGCAAAGTGGCACTCAAACCGGGGCGCTCACTGATGGACTGGATCCGTCTGGGGCGTAGTGGGAAGGATCTTACTGGGATGGGTGGTAAACTGTTGACAGTCTCACCCGAAGAGCTGGCCAAACACAACAAACAGGAGGATGCCTGGATTGCTATTAGAGGTAAATTTGATATAAATACCCTGCATGACTGCATTTAACCTGGGATAGAATATACCAGATTCAACCATTGTATGTTCTGTGAGTAAACTAACAGATGACAGGGTTTATACACCTCCTGGAAATTCCTGGAATTTGAATTCCATCCTGGAAAGTGCTTAAAAATTAGGTTTATGTCCTGGAAACTCTTGTAGTTTGTAGTTCAATGAATACAGTCTAGCCTCAATATAGCACTGATTCTGAAAAAGGTGGGTGCTATAGTGTCCCCCAAATATGCATATTATTTCAGTCCTTTTATAAGGCTGAAAATCTGTTTAGGTGGTTTAAGTTTTTGTCCTCCTATATTCAGCATTATAGAGAGGTTACACCATATCTCTTCCCTACCAAAAGCATGTTAATAATCGTGTCAAACATTGCGTAATATAGTGCTACAAAACTCCTGCAAAAGAACCTACATGTATATCAGCTCAAAAACTCCTGGAATTTTCACTGGGTGAAAGTGTATGAACCCTGAAAATATGCTTCACACTCACTGTGACAGTGTGTTCTTTACATGTACATGTACATCAATTAAATTTATGTGTTAATCCAATTATTTTTAGGATGGCATTTTCCTGTTAAAGCACAAATACTTGCACTGGATTGTATTTGTGGTGGATGGGCCCGACGCATGCCATCAGAGTTTGGCACAAAATCGCCAACAGTAAATGCAAGCACTCTAATCCACTCGGCCACCTCGGCATCCACAAAAGAGAAAATTTGGAGATCAGGGTCTAAATTGCCTGCATTTACTACATGTACCTCTGATAGGTCTACCGAATATTGCCATTGCCTCTGAAGCTGATATGATATAAGCTTACTAATGTCATTTAGAAAGTGGGTAACATTTATCTCAATTATTTATAGGATTACATAGGTATTAGAGTTAAAGACAGAGTTGCCTGCATCAGCCCGAAGGTCGAGAGCTGATCAATACAAGCCGGGGGCTGATACTCCAGCTGATATCAAAACAACCATGTCATAACTTATTTATCATATACATGTACCAATTAAATGCATATCTATTGATGGTATGGTAAATCTGAATCCAACTGGCTTATTGGTCATGTTGGTGTACTTCAAATCTTCAGAAATTTGACCCCCCCGATACACTGATTACTGGAACAAAATATTTCATTCCCTGATTGCTTTACTGGTGTAAAACTGTCATTGAATAGGTAGATATTGCACTGCCACTGGTCATAAACTTTACCTCAACCAAAGTTTACAAGGAAAACTAAAGTAGGACGTGATAACATCATGGTGAATCTGCCCCAACTCCTCAGTGAAGCTGACAGATGAAAACAAAATCTGCTTGTTATCATGGGAATTGTGATATCCATAGCCCTGATTGTTCAATTTCTGCCGCATTATGCACATAGTCTGCCCAGCCGACCCCAGTACATGTTGTCGTAAATAAAGGGACTGTCGAGTGTCCTGTATTGAATGGTCATGAATGTCTCGAGGTGAATAAAAGATATAGGTAAGCTTATATGATATATGTTCTTAAATTGTCCTTCAATTAATTTATTGGAGTGTTTACATTAAAAATAACCATAAATTTGTTTATCATCACCGGCTCACCAGGAAGTGGGGTGGGCAGAGCAGGGCAGATTTTATTTTACATTTTAAAGTGTGGCACAGGTATTATGTGCGAAATACATACCATGAAACATGCTGATTGATGTTTTGTTGATCATCTTTTGCAAATGATACTATTAGATGTCAATGCGGAATATTTATATCGCTTTACGAATTGAGGGGAGATATTGTGAGAGGGGGAAAGAGGATGTCGTCATCAGTGTTGGCATTGATGTCGATGTCCCCTCCCTGGAAATGATAAGGTTTTTGGTTTAACAAATTCAGAAAATTAAGAAAAATTCAGGAAAAAGTTAAATTAAGATATAAAATATGAGAGGCAGGTATTCCAGTAGGGGGGTCAGATATGGCACTACCCTGGATTCTAGGGGTGGTCTGATGTTAAAATCTAATGATAAGGTTTTTTGTATAGCAGAAGTGCACATGTACACCTGTACATAGAAAGTTTGCTGCAGTTGTCAGCTGTCACTGGATGATTATGAAACTTGGTACACATGTTTCTTATGATTGAAGGATGTACCTATATTTTGTCCAAATAATGAGGGTTTCAACTTATTAATTTCCCAATCGTAATGTACCTACATGTACACCGGTACATGGAAAGTTTGCTGAAGCTGTCAGCTTTCATTGGATGATTTTGACACTTGCTACACTTGTTTCATATGATTTGAGGATTTGCATGTGCCATTTATGACATGAAATATTAATTTTTGTCCAAATTATTGTGGTTTGGACTTCATACTTTTCCAATGATACAGTTTTGTTAGGCAAAAGTTGACATGTACACCTACCTGTACATGGAAAGTTTGCTCTACATGTATGCTTTCAATACTGCTGCAGTTTCAGCGGATCACCCCACAAGGCGAGATGTTGGGGTTCTCAGAACGCTTGTTTTTTTTAAATATTTGGGTCGGCTAGAAAATATGGGGTGAGTAAACTGATGATCAGTGAACAACTTTCACGTATTGCAAGCTTATTATTGTCCATCCCTCAAATCATTGTTGCCAATCTGTTTCTTCAAAATATTCCTTTTCGTACCTCTCCGCAGACTTGGTATTTTATCATGTATATGATATACAATATGATGGCATTTTACTATATCTACATGTATCTGCATATTAAAAGAAAGAAACTCTTTAATTCCAGGATTGCTAACATGATTGACACACATGTACACAGTGGTCAAATTTAGTATGGGTCCGCTGGCCCGTGGCCAGTAAAATTCCCGTCGGACCAGTTTACTTGGCCAAGCAGTGGTCCGACTGGCAAGTGCAAATTTCGAACCTGTCGGCAACAAAAATACTCATTTTCGAATGTTTTGGTCTGTGTGTAGGCTATACAAGTTCTTATGCAATCGATCAAATACTAGCGAACAAAGCTGTGGTGTCGTCGACTACGGCGCAAATTCGAAATGGTTTTAGCGATTACTTTTGGCGAATGTTTAAAGCCGCCCAATGTAATCCATAAAACTGGTCCCATTGTCCAGCAACACTTGGCAGTTAATTTCGACCGCTGCATACATGCTGTCCTTCGTGTTTGTAAAATTTGCGAGAGCTGTTTATCACTCTCCTAGATTTTGTAATGTATTTTTGCGAGAGTGATTTACCCTTCTCAGTGTTACTCTCCCATACATTTTCATCTTCCAGGAGAGTGCTCAATAAGTCTCATGGAGGGAAACTTCTAGAGGAGTGATGTAGAAGGAGAATGATTGCTCTCCTTAAAAAGAGAGACTGACATGTACTACTGATGGAATGTATATGTAGAACTCTTCATGATCACTAAAACTCTTGGCTCAGACTGATCCCACCCTTAATACATGTCAGGGTTAGATCTAGGGTCTCACAGCGTCCGTAAAACGGACACAGGTACAAAATCAAATGAATTAAAAATGAATATGTTTTTGCAAAATATCAAATGATTTTTTTCAAAAATCAAATGATGATTTTTTACGATGTTTGAAAGCCGTAAACCTGGACGAGTGTGTGTCAACTCGCGTTAGACAACTTATGGCAAGGGAGACAACTATGCATCTATCCGTTGATAAGCTTGGCCACTGGGGGCGCGATAGTTTTCGTTCTCCAGGCAGAGGTCTATACTATGAATGAAGTCGGAAATATGTACGTCTGCGAGTGTCTGGAGAGCTAGGCAGCGTGTGTGTGCGTTCTCGCGTTGTCCGTCATGATGGGACAGAAAGGTCGGGCTGGGGGAAAATACGAAGGGTAGCGGCCGCACAAGAGGATGCGGTGTGTTGGCTGGACATTTGAAAAAAAAAACTAAAGGAAGATGAAGGGTCTGACTGCCACAAAGTCGACGTTCTCTTTGCTCGATGCTGTGCTGCCGGTAATGAAAACACAGGTCAAGCAGATGTTGAACACGACATGGAAAATGATGCAGGCATCGAAGCTGGGACAAATTATGTTCAACCCGTTGAGGCAGTCGAAGTGGGAAGAGAATCAGCTTCGAATGATATACAGCATGGTATAAAAATACTGTACAGAGGAATCTATTCAATAGAAATTTTGCAAGCAGCAGCTGTAAATAATTTTAAAAGCAGATGATCAGATTAAACAAGAAGTAAAATGTGCATGATATGCTTGTCTGATCGACAAGACATGCATCAAGGGTCCCAGAGTTTCTCGGCGCCTAGACGGCCCCTGAGCCCTAGTCTAATCAGCAAAAAGGTTAGTTGTTATTAGTTTAGTCAAAGTTGACATCATGGTATAGTATCATGCAGCAAGTCCCTGCTCGACTTTGTCATTTTGAAACACAAGCAAGATCAGCCTGAATGTGGTGAAAATTTGGAAAAAAAGAAGTAAATTGTTCATTATCTACAGGTATCTGACAAGACATTTAAATAGCCAGAAATGGGCTCGAATGCTCCTGAGAGCATCTAAGACCCCAGAGCTTCAAGGGGCCTAGGCGGCCCCTGGACCCCGGCCTGTAAGCTACGCCTCGCTGCGATCGGCATTATTTTTTTCAAATAAGGACACTACTTCAAATTCCTGGATATAACCCTGCATGTATTGATATTGATTCTTTGTGGTTGGAGAGTTTCCCAAGGCCAGATCGATAGATAAGGTCTATCTGTCTTCAGCAATCTTAGCCCATTCCGCTAATTCGCCTCTCCACGCCTTGGCACTTGGAAGAACATGGTGGCCCTGATAGTTCTGACAGACCAATTTCCTGTCCTTCCGTCCAGTGTACGCATACATGGTATTCAGTTAACAGACACCAAGACACATATCATTTATCCCAATGCAGCTCCTGCCAGCACTTGCAATTTGTTAATTTGTAGCACAACACAGTTCTTGGTAAACATCCTCATGGATCAGTACATTTGAGGTGGAGATAGACCCCTGAAATTTGTAGTACATGGACTCATAGTAGTTGTTCTTAGACTCTATGCCCCATGGAGGCTTACTACCATTGCCCCAAGGTGATGCCATTTGACGCCACTTCCTAGTCCATGGTGATGCCATTTGACGTCTAATGTAATCAATTAATTAATTAACCTCACCCACTAATATTTTATATCAGGAAATATTAAACATGCTAAATTATTGGTCAATGTAAAATGTAATAAAAAAAAAATTATAAACCTTTGACCCCAGCCCTCCTGATCACCGAAAAGGTCTATGGGGCAGCCTAGAAAGCCTGTATGGTTCAGAATGGGGCGTCAAATGGCATCATCATGGGGCAAAGTGTTAATGAATATACACATTCAGCAGGCCTGTGCTGTAATATTTTCCCAGGAAACCTGTTGCAGGTTTACCATGATTACAAAATGGCTAAACTTTGGTAACCTGTAGCATGTGTAGGGTTTCCATGTTGACACAAAATATTATGATAACCCATAGAGGGTCTTCTACAACTAAAATGGAGAAACCTCCATGAAACAGGGTTTACCATTCTTCCTTACAGCACAGACCTGTTTTAGTACAACACAGATTTTGCGAAATTGAATGTTTCCCGGTGTAAAATGTATATTGGGCGATTCCACGACAGAGAGTGAAAGTTGCTCAAATTTCAAACTGCTAGGATTGGGACATCTATTGATTTTATGTATCAACCAGTGCATGAACTAATACAAAATAAAGTTTTTGTCACTGACTGGTCCACAGTCTAGAAAAAAATACCAATGAAACACCTAGCAAACTCGGACAGCCATAAAATGTGATTTTCTAGTAGGCCTCAAAATAAGATGTAAAATGTGAAGTACTCCTCTCAGTTTGATTATATCTGATGTTAGTAACTAACAACCATGTATTCTAACATGCAAACTTGCCAAATTTGTGAAGTTGGCAAGACTGTCATTTTCACTCAATATTCAATCCGATTATCACAATGTAACTTACGTGACAAATTTTCATGGGTCATTTTGTCAAGAGATAATATATGCGATATATATAAAAAACCTCTTCCATCAATGAAACTACCTCATGTTCACTAGGAACATACACCTCTTAACTTGGTAAAAAACAAATAGTTGAATAGAAATTTAGACAAGTGAAGTTGTGTAACTTACGTGACATGTCACGTAAGTTACAAAAATTGTCACGTAAGTTACATATAACAAAACCATGTAAACTAGGAAGAATTTTTTGTCAAAAGCAAATCCAACTATTAAGTATTTCTAACATTGTTACCACTAAAAGTATACATTTAAGATATCCTAAACTGTCCTTGCAGGCTAAGTACAGGGTCCAATCCCATAAACAATTCCAATGTTTTCACTGAAAATATGGTAATGAGTTTGGTAATTAATTAGAAAATAATGAACAGTTAAGTATCCCAGAAATTGTTATTCCTGTATATTTATATTGTATTTTTCAATTTCTAAACATTTCTGCAAGTATTTCCCGAATAAATAGTCCAGAAACCCATCCCATGTAACTTACGTGATGCACATTTGTAACTTACGTGACACTGGTTAACAATCTTTATAACCCTTGTGGTAAAATATGGCAAAGTGACTGATGTCAACTATACACATACCTACTAATTCATTGTTCAAGCTATCGCCATAGGTGAGAATTTTTAAGATTCTTCCAACCAAATCAGAGAATTTTTAACATACGTCAAATGAATCAAAACTGCCCTAAATCTCTGAGTAACTTACGTGACACTTTTTTAATTAAGCCCAGATACTAATTAATTTGACTGAAATTAATCAAAAACCCATTCATAGTATAAGAAATACTTTTGTTTAAGTGAATTGTTTTGTTATTGGTGTAGTCATGGCTGTTAATTGTGTCAGATGTTACAAATGCATCCCCAGCGGGAATGAAAATAACTTACGTGACATGGAATCGCCCATTTGCACCTGTGCTGGAGATCTTGATCTCCACCTTCATGCCTCTAGTACTGCATGTACATACACCTGTGCGAAGTCTTAGTCTCTGTGAAATTTATAATATTACTATACAGAGAGAGGGAGATAGAAATTAGATTTGATGTCGCATTCAGCGATATTTCAGCTATATTTAGCAATATTATTATATTACTACATGTATATACAGCCTGCATACCGGTCCCATCATTGTTTGTTTTCTGAATGGTATTATTTTCTGAAATTCTAAGGGCATTATTTTGGATTATAAATGTTTAATGACGGAATACGCAGTTACGAGGGATCTAGCTCATGCATATTGATTGAAGAAACCCCTGTACAATGTAACTGGATGATTTTATGAAATAAAACACTTGCCTTACCAGTTGCTATGGTAAACTAACATACAAGTCCAGAAACTATGCCATGGTACATGTAATTCATGTCCCATTCAAGTGACACCAAATTATCAATAAGCACAATCTGGCCTAGTGAACTCCTCCACTCACGCACCTCACTTGTCCATCCATCCTTTTTCCATGGGTTTTGCATGGACCAGAATCCTGGTGCATGCCTCATCCAATCTTTGCGCTCTTGAAATATTACCCCACCTGCATACCAAGTTCCATGCCCTTGGACAAATTTTCACCAATATCCGGGGTCATTCTGGGTCCACTTGACCCGAATGTTGTCGACGGAAAAAACTAGAAACTTTGGGCTAAACTGTCATAACAGAGAAGAGCGTCTGTTCTTCTCCAGTAACTTGCACACCATCAGCTCTTATACTGAAGCCTCGGTATTGTCACGTTAATGCACCATTGCATGGAGAGCAATGTTTGTGATTCCTCGGTGAAAAGGCCAAACTGACTTGGGGGGGGGGAGGGAAACAGGTGCGAATCCATGGAACTTTGTCCACGGCCATGGAATACTTCATTAGTGCAAGATGGGGCGAGTGAGAGGATTTCTGGTCCATGCAAAATGGAATTGACCCGAACATACGGAAATAGATCGGTGAACAAGGAACTGAGGTGCATGTATGGAGGAGTTCGCCAGGCCTATTATAAACAATGATCGTCTTAGTATCATACATATACAATATATCCCGCGCTCTCCTTGTTCTTTCGCTGATTCATATCATCAAATATTCCCCGATTGGCGGGGGGGGGGGGGGGGCCCGGTGGCACTTTGAACATTCAATTACCAATGGTAATCGATTTTATTACGACATTTTGGATATTATCTCATTGACTGAAATTGAAAGGATAGTCCTACATGTAATTCAGAATGAATGTTATAAATTTTGCATGTCAATGGTATAAAGTTGATTTGTGGTTCAAACCATCTTAAATGGTGTGTCAAATATCCCTGGAGCAGGGGGTATTCTTTATCAAAAGGCGATGTACAATCGCCAGTTACACTACAAGGAAAATTTAGCTGATTCAAACCCAGACTGGATTTATCAATTCGTATGTTTGTCTGTAGTATCACATGTCCAGTTGTCAACCAGTCAGAGGAATCCGACATAAACCAAGCATTACCGCAAAATGATTGGATAAAATACAGAAAGTGCGTCTCACGGGCAATAGATGAGCCAGGGTTTCATAGAAGTCCAAATTTTTGCCACCGGATACTGAAAATTCAATATTTTTTTCACCTGAATTGAGTATTTTTACGTTTTTGTCGCCGGCCGACAGACTTCTATTGAGTTTATTTCTAATTTTGCAACCGCCATGAGTAATGTATATAACAAATTTTCATACGACCATCAATGGAGCCTGTCAATACCGCTATGTATTTGAATTGTGAAAATAAAGCAACAAACAGATAATTTAACATCTTCAGTTTTATGTTCTTAATTTACCAAGGTCTAAGATACTATCTATTTTCAGCACATTATGTCACATTGTGGATGTCAACAATACAAGATTACACAAGGCAATTCAAATTAATTTTTAAAATTACAAACTTAGTAATTTTGAATGAAATCGAATCACGATGTATCAGTTCCTGGCTTGCAAATGATGTCCAATTCAAGTATGCAAGTTTTAAAACGTTTCAGCTACGCTAATTAAAAACCACTTGGATCTGGACTAGACTTCCCTTTCAAAATCTTACATTATAATTTTTGCGTGGGAATTTCAACTTTCTCAAAAGATTTGATGTGAAATTTGTCAAATATTCAGACTAAAATTAAAAGTCCAGTACAACTCCAGGGTTAGATTCAAAAGAGAAATTAAAAAAAGAGAGATGAAAAGACAATGCCAAAAAAATTACACGATCGAAGACAAGCAATTGTCATAACTGCAGCTAGTCCTTGGCGACAATAAACTCATAAAATGAAATGAATTAGAGAATTCTGCTTGAAAAGGCGCACAATTTTGTAAACTATTGCGCGAAGGCAGCTGGCTCACTTTTGATAGGATAATGCGGACTCTAGACAGATACATAAGTTTAACATGTTTGGTTATTGAAGGCTGCAAATAAGTGCCAAACAGTTTGACTTGACCACCCTTATTGAAAGAATGGATTTGCCCATAACGTGTCGTTTGACCTAAATCATGTAAATGCAGTACGCCAGACTTTTGTTGATGGGGCAAGCATTCGAAATGTTTCTGTGCTGCCCTAATGTGGGACACTTGTTTCAGGATAATGGACAGATCAGTTAAATTCAATGCCAGAAAATGGATGCCTAGTCTAGTAATTTTAAAAATCAACTTCAGTTGTTTTGGTTTGTTTGCACCATGGAGGTAAAAATCTGATCCGATTTACCTCCATGTTTGCACCATCTCATTAAATTTTAAAAAAGTTTTGACAGTATAAAAATTTTGTCAAGTCTTCTTTATGTATCTTTAAATCACAGAATGATCAAATCAGGTTTATATTGTGGCTATATCAGTTCGCTGTCTTTGAATTATCCATTTAAACTTTATAAACTACGGTACTATCAAACTTTGGTTTCAGTTTCAACATCGTACAATGGGGCCCGTACAATGCGTACATGCGAATGACATGCCAGTTTCTTTACAACAACAACACGACAAGATCGTTCAACTTTGAGTGAAAACAAATGCCCTATGCGAAGATTAAATCGTCTGCTTTATCATAAATACTATTCAGCGATGGTCACATATTTACCAGTCCATTCCAAGGAGAGTTAGACGTCTTTGGGGGCTTATTCATTCCCACGTGTCAAACTTTCCCAGCTATTTTTTTTTTCCACCACACAGCGCAATTCGGAAACCTCCACATACATTTAGTATGATTACAGGCTTTAGGGTTACCGACGGCATGACCCCGATAACAGTTCGGGAAACGGACATGAATAATTAGCGGTCGGCAAACCGAAGTTTAACTGAGCGGTACCGAATCACACGGAAATGACCGAAGATGCCGACCTATTTTTTTCTGGTATTCCCCATTTCCCGATTGTTTGTCCGCAATATCTTTCGATTATAAATTAAGAAATTACGGAGTATTGGCCTTTGGAGACTTCAGTTTTTTCCCAAAATTTCAGTTTTTCCCTTCTAAAACACTCAGACTTCAGTTTTTTGGTGCCAAAATTGAGTTTTTACGGGAGTTTTGACACCGAATACCGGTGTCAAAACACGACGTGTATGAAACCCTGTGAGCATCAGTGATTTGAATCCGCGGCAGAACAAAGGAAGTGACATAGTGAGACAAGCTGGTATATGACATGTGAGCATAACATAGAGAAAAAAATATAAATCTTATTATTTCTCTATGAGTAGGTACATGTACCTGTAATCCTTCGAATAATTCAGTCAAATAAAAAAAAAGTGCTACTTAGAAGTCAATTTCCCGAAGATATTCTGCCTATTTTCAGCTGTGATTGTTCAAAACTGTTGGCAGTTAGATTGCTCTTTAAGATGTTGGCAAATGAAAACATCCTTCAATCCAAATTTTTCAATTAATTGAGTTGAAAGGCAGTCTAAAAGTGACTGAATTGTTAGTTTATGTTGATAATTAAAATCTGAAATTCTCAGAACATAAATGTACATGTATCTAAAGCAATCACATCTCCCTCCTGGCAATTTTGATTTTGTATTATTGGGGTTCCTCTTCAAAGCTTATTCAAAATTAAAGAGCAAGCCTAAATCTATTGAAGGTAGGATCAACGGTTTTAGACATACACTCAGCTATGACCATTGATACGTAACATTGTACATTGTAGGTGAGCTGTAAATGTTTCAGTGTTCCTGGACATGTACGTGGTTTGGTTAATTACATATGGTTCTGTCTGGCTTCTCCTCCTTCCATCCTGAAGGTGTAATCATTAACTATAATTGCATGGCCCCTCGGCTTAAGGACTTTCATCACCTGATCCTTTCAGATGTACATCATTAATTATTTGTTAAGGAAGGAGTTCACAATTGTACATGGTGGAGCTATTGAAAAGGGATGAAGCAGAACATCAATGGCAGATCAGTTTACGTTATGTACGTCAGGGTCTGAAATAGCGGTCAGACAAAATCGGGCCTTGTTTGATCAAAACTTGCTATCCAGCTTAAAGATCATGTTAAAGTATATGTCTGATCAGATTTTGAAAAATGGTCATGCTGATACATGTATAGCTCTTACATGTAGCCTCATTGTAATTGGTTCCATCATTCAGTAATTGAGAATTTGTTGTAATTTGATAGACACATGTATATCTACGTTATTCTTTGTCAAATTCTGGCCATTTCTTCAACCACATTACAAGTACATGTAGGTCTGTTCAAGAATGCCGAACATTCTGAAGATTGCCAAAGTTACATGTACCTGTGTACAAATCTGGGGACGAACACTTAATTAATTATAGACCAATATCTATTCTTCCCTGTCTGAGTAATTAAGAATAATTTTTTGCAATAGAATAGAAATAATGTTTTCATAGCTGTGCTAAATGTTTATTTTACGCACGGTTTAGTGTGAGAAAGTTAGACACTAACCATGCATAAAATAACCAGCACGCCTATAGATGAAAACATTATTTCTATTCTATTGCACTACCCAAACTGATTATCAACAAAGATTATAATGAAAAGTATTTTAAATTTTGATAACCTTTCTCCCCTTTCCTGAAAAAACTCGTCCACTGATGCTCCCGTCTCAGTTGGCATCGTGCCAATGTCAGTGGACGAGTTTATGTGGTCTCTCATATGGGGAGTGATACTGTCAGCTGTGTGGAAATTACGTGGATATATGTTTATTTGTGTCGCTTTGTTAATCAATTTCACGATGGAAACAACAGTTAAACTTGAGAAAGAAATTTCATCTTATAATTTATTTGTCTGTTTTAATCGTTGTTACCTGTATGAACACAGACGTCCCTTTCCTCATCCGACTTGTGAAATGGAATCTCCCAATGAACACCTGCACTCGATAGGTGTAGATTTCACATAACCGTGCTAAAATGTGTAATAAATGCACAGTTAGCTCGATGTTATTGACACAAGTGTTATAGAATTTGCAATTTGTTTTAATTTCAACCTAATGACTGTTTATATGTTTGGGCAGGTGCTTTTCGAAAGTTATCCCAGGTAGTGTTTATTTTTAATAGACTTTCATGTCCATGCCATAAATTCATACAGTCGGCCCTCTTACACTGTAATAACGACCATATTTGTGCCACTTAAATTTTTCATTATATTTATAACATGTATAATGAACTTGCTGTTTTTACAAACAGACAATAAGTGTATTCAGATACATTTCTCTCTGTAAACTTTGACATTATAATTAGGTTTCTGTTGTAACGAACGTCATAATGAGGGTTTACTGATGATGTATGAATGAACTACATGTAACACTGTCCTGACAGCCAGTTTTAAATTCAATCTTTGAATCCAGAATACTTCACTTGGCTTGTTTGGGTATGCTACATGTAAATGTATTTTAAGCTTCAATAGGTTTACATTGAAAATGCGTAGTTTATTTTGCTTCCATGGTGTCATTTATCTGATGCATCCTGGGACATGTCAGGAGTCAAAGAGATACTGTGTGCTAAGAAAATAGATAACGTTTCCGCATCTGTGAATTCGATTAGCTCTTCTGTTAGGGTCAAGGCGGGGGGGGTCATAATACAATTCAGTTACCCTGCCACCTCCTTCATGTAACCTGACATTAATTTAATTGCCCATTGTATCTGGCATAGTTTGAAGAGCAAGGTATAATTATGCCCCCCCTCTAGGGGGGGGCATATAGCGATCGCTTTGTCCGTCCGTCTGTCCATCCATCCGTCTGTCCGTCCGAATTTCTTGTCCGGGCAATATCTCGGTTAATATTTGATGGACAGGATTGAAACTTGCATGGAATGCGGCCAGTGGCTCATAGTTGTGCAGCGTAGAGTTTTTTCCGAGTTCCGGTATAATTTTCAAGAGTTATGGCCCTTTTTCTGAAATCTCTGTGAATGGGACTTGTCCGGGCTGGATCTCGGGTAATATTGTATGGACAATTATGAAATTTGCAGGATGTGTGGTCAGTGCCCTGTAGTTGTGCAGCGTGAAGTTTCTCCGCGTTTCGCATATATTTTCAAAAGTTATGGCCCTTTTTTCTTCAAATCTTTGTGAATTGGAACTTGTCCGGGCTGGATCTCGGTTAATATTGTATGAACAATTATGAAATTTGCAGAATATGTGGTCAGTGACCCATAAATGTGCAGCGTTAAGTTATCTGTTTTCGGTTATATTTTCAAGAGTTATGGCCCTTTGTTTAAACCTAAGTGAATGGGATATATTCATTTGTCCAAGCTGGATCTCATTCCATAACCGATTTGAACCAGGAAAATGGCTATATTATATGTTATTCTACATTCCAAAGCAACAACATAGGTCCTAAAGTATGAAATTGCCCCCAAAACAGTGAATTGGGTGCAAAATTCAAATTTCACTGATCGCTTCATAATTTCACCACAATATACTCCCAAGGAATGTAGGTCTCATGACCAGGTCACATTTTCGGATTTGGCGAAAGCCCTGGTGACCATCTTGCATCGAAGCATCGTATTATCACTTGTTGCTTGACACTTGGAATATGTATTATGTCAGGCATGGCAAAAAAGTGACTGAAACAGAATTTTTATAATTATCCAAATTAGGCCTCCACCAACCAATAAAGAACAGAACAATGGCGGGGCAGTGTCAGATTAAAGTGGAAGGGGGGGCATACGATTGAGCAATCTCTGATTGCTTCCTTCCTGTGTTTGGTCTGTCACTGTCAGGTTAATACAATAGAACTTCACACCTTGCAGCTCATGTACTGTGTATATGTAATTAATTTACATGCAGTGTCGTATTACATGTCAAAGCAGTGCTAGATTTCAGGATAATTGAACTTCTGTCATGTACATGTAGATGAATGGATGCACAAATCATCCCGTGATTGAAAGACGGATAACACATCAGGATTTAGGTCTATTTGCCTGATATCTCTTATGCTTTAGCTGACTGTACATGATGTGTATCTGCCATGTACATTGTCCGTGTGTTCATATGTTAATATATACAATTAGGTTTTCACATTGCCTACATGTATATGCCAGACATCATGTCTTTGGTTTGTCCTGCCTTAGGGCTTTCTGGAAGGTATATATGTACACATGCTACATCATTAGAAGAGATTTTCTTGATGAAATCGCGTAATTGCCGATAGCTAGATGTAAATTGATGAGCCTGAAGTCTCTTTATATAATATCGCTTGTAATGTGTAGATCATCTAGACTGTGTGAATGTTCCCATGGGTTGGTCATGGTTTATGATCATTGAGTTTGTCTTTCATCTAATATTCCAACAATTCTATTGAAGGTGAGACTCCTGATCAGCTTTAACCTGTGAATACTGACCCGCACCATACAAGCTTACCTGTGTTCCATTGCACAGTGGTTTCCAATCCGCCTTTAGCTCATTATTGAGAGAACAAAGAAGAGCCTTCTGCTGATCAGCTGCTGGTTTATATAATTTTACTTTGCCCAATCTTTTAAGCTAGGAGCATATTTGGAACTGATGATAGCTGACATCATTTCATTTTCTCAGTATTCGAAGAAAGTGTCATTATATGTAGAATATTATAATTTTGCAAATATTAAACGAAAATATTCCAGCTATCACCAGTTCAAAATGTTCTCCTAGGTAAAGAGATTGGGCAAAGTGAAATCATGCAAATTATGTAACTGATCAGCTGAAGTCATGTGTCACTGCACAGACCTGTTATTCTCTCAATAATGTGCAAAAGGCAGATTCAAAATCACAGTCCAAGAATTTTTCAGGGCTGACAAACAGTGTACAGTATTACTAAAAATGATCGGATACAATGATTACAAATATACCCTGATTAAACAGCAATATGATGTATTCACAAACATGACGAAGGTTTTATCATCCTGTAGTGTTTAATAAGACAGAAGTTGAAACCTTGAAATATAGCACATTGGGACCCCGTTCCCCCTTCCCTCTTCCCTCTACTGGACATGGAAATAAAGTATTTGTGTACTCATCTCACACAGTTCAAGAAATCCACCTCTGCAAAAGTATTGTCATTGAAATAACTACCCTGCAAACAGTGGATAATAAGCTTCGTACTTTCACTGGTATACATGGTATATTAGACGCTGCAAGTTTGATCGCCTACGTTGATTTATTAGCGCAGACATAATCACCCCAGTTTAGGCCATGCGAAAAGCCATGCCCCCTGCATGTTCCACTAATTTGTGATTGGTTTTTATCCTAGAGTCCAAGTTCACTGGCTACCGCATTTCACGATCTTTGAACACAGTGACAGGGTACATGTATGTAGTTAAGAGGGCATATGAATTGCGAGGTTTGAGGCTTTGTATTATGTCAGGCTGATGTGATAGGTCTGGTATTCTCACAGTAGGGCTGATTTCAATGGGGAGATCCCACATTAATCCTTGTACACTGTTGTCTTGCCCCGGTGTCAGCGACACTGGTGCGCAGCATGTGGGCCACCATGAGCTTCGGGTTGTTCTCATGGTCTCTAGCCTATGTTTATAACATAGAGTGGGTTTTCAACTATTGATAACTAGGGTATGATAATATGGATAAAATATTTCCACCATTCCAAGAAAGGTTACATGTATGATAACCCTGGCAACCTCACATCGAAAATGTACGAGTTATCAATTAAAAATATATTCTGGGTTAGACATCGGGAATCGCTGGCCAGCCATGTGTTGGTGCACTGCCACTGTCATCGAGGCCAGACAGCACTGTCCAGGGATTTTTGAACAATAGTGCAATTGCCCATTGAACCTCATTGTCAGCACTTGCACTTGTTCTCCATTATACCACAGTTATAAAGTGGGTTTCAACAGGGTTCTATTTACACCTGTCTACCTGTCCCTGACAGGTATTTTTTTGTACGAGACTGGTATAAAAAGAAAGTACCCATCTCTGGTGACAGGTAACCAAAATTTCTTTTTGATGTCCAGTCTTCACGTTTGGTCATATCACTTCAAAGAAAGCATGTGGTCGCAGAAAATAAAGCGTAATGAAAATCAAAGTTGGTCCATTTGTCATCAAATGTATTTTACCACCATATTTTAGGAAATGATAAATATGACGTTCAAATTTCTTTCTTCACCTTTGACATTTTCTCGTAATTTCATACATGTATACATTTCATACAGCTTTATCTTATAGGATCTAATGTCTCTGACTTTGAGATACTGTCCTGTGACCTCCGACCTCTAGCTCTATGTCATCTTTATGCCCAGGACCAGCAGTGCCAAAGCTTTGTTCCTGACTTTGCTACATCTATACATTTACAGTGCATATGTACTTTATTAAAAGACCACTCACAAACAAGCTACAAGTCACTGAATGCAACCTTCAACAGGATAAATAAGATCCTGTAGCAGCAGGAACAAACGCGAAATGGAATGTACATTGTGCACGTATTGTTTACTTATTCTTCATTCCTAATAATTCCCATGACATTGACTTGTTTTTTCAGGGAAGGTGTATAATGTGAGCCCTTATATGGAGTTCCATCCAGGCGGTATTGACGAGTTGATGCAAGGAGTGGGGAAAGATGGAACGCAACTTTTTGATGAGGTTTGTCTGATAATTACTGTACAGTGAACGTAATCTTAACCACTTCTAACATCACAATGAACACACAAACAGGCATGTATTAGGGAATCGAATAATTGTATCAGCCACAGATTCGACCAATCCACATGCGGAATTTCCACATTTGTTGGGCTTTCAACTTTCCAGATTGAACATAGAAAGCATATGAATGGAAGTTCCTTTGATCGGGAGTATGTGGACATATGTAATAGGGTAGAGAGAGCCCAGATTAGACCTGCCCTTTAAATGACACTTAATTTGATGTGTTTCCAAGACTTCTCCCCGACCTTTCACTCAGAGCCTTTGGTCGGTAATGAAGCGGCCCTCTTATTACACCCGAGATGTGTTTCCGTTATTGCCTCAGCCACAAGTATGTCTTGTACAGGTCCAAATGCACAACACTTTAATTCTGAGCGAGGTTGAATGCCCAGTCACGTTCCACCTTCCTTCTAATCAAGTCACGGGTAAATATTGGTGGGATTGGAGCCAAATCTGGAGCCGTAATCATCTTAAGATCCTGGTCTTGCTGGAATCCAACGGTATATGGATTATTTTTGTCTGTGCACCAATGAGACCATCAGTCATGTCAATAAGATTGATAAACCAAATCAAGATGGAGACATCGGTCTCCTCGCCCCACATACATTTATATGACAAAAATGTATTGATGACATTGTTGAATAACCTGAAGATGGTGCTACATGTAAGTGTAGAGCAGCTCCACAGTCAGTTGATTAAGGTGTCGGTGAAGTGATTGCTGCTGTAACAGAGTATGCCGAAGATAATGACATCGCATGTGCAGTGCAATTAGTTCCTGGACCTGTGTAAATGTTAAATACTGAGAGTGCAAGCATGAAACCCAGCAATAAACTGAAAACCTTACCATTTTATAACCGGCAGTGTCACATTTGATCAACCTGAGTTGAACACAGTAAGTTTCTGCAAAATACAGAATTACATTTTAAATAGTATTGTAGTCTATAAGTAGCTAAAGTAAGGAACTAAACTCTTTACTCTAGGTTAACACGGTTGAATTCATTACTCAGTGTTAACATGGTTAAACTCATTACTCTATGTTAACACGTTTAAACATCCATACTCTAGGTTAACATGCCTAAACTCATTACTCTAGGTAACACACTTAATCTCATTACTCTAGGTTAACACGCTTAAACTCATTACTCTAGGTTAACATGGTTAAACTCTACTCTAGGTTAATATGGTTAAACTCTACTCTAGGTTAATATGGTTAAACTCATTATTCTAGGTTAACACGGTTAAACTCATTACTCTAGGTTAACACCATTAAACTCTACTCTCTAGAGGTTAACCTGGTTGAACTCATTAATCTAGGTTAACATGGTTAAACTCATTACTCTACCTTAACACAATTAAACTCAGTACTCTATAAATTTCATGCTTAAAACCTTCAGTCTATGTTAACACAATTAATGTCATTACTCCAGGTTAACATGCTTCAACTCATTACTCTAGGTTAACACACTTAAACACATTACTCTAGGTTAACACGCTTAAACTCATTACTCTAGATTAACATTGTTAAACTCATTACTCTAGGTTAACACACTTAAACTCCTTACTCTAGGTTAACACGCTTAAACTCTAGGTTAACACGGTTAAACTCATTACTCTACCTTAACATAATTAAACTCAGTACTCTAAATTACATGCTTAAAGTCTTCAGTCTATGTTAACACAATTAATCTCATTACTCCAGGTTAACATGCTTCAACTCATTACTCTAGGTTAACACACTTAAACTCATTACTCTAGGTTAACACACTTAAACTCATTACTCTAGGTTAACACACTAAAACTCATTACTCTAGGTTAACATGGTTAAACTCCTTACTCTAGGTTAACACTTAAACTCTGCTCTAGGTTAACACAACTCATTACTCCAGGTTAACACGCTTAAACTCATTACTCTAGGTTGACATACTTAAACTCACTACTCTAGGTTAACACACTTAAACTCCTTACCCTAGGTTAACATGCTTAAACCGATTACAGTAAATCTTCTATTCATTCAATCACAGGAAGTGAAATTTCCCACCATTAAAATCAAATTCATTAAAAAAGGGTTTCGACAAAATGGTCTATAATTCAGCAGATAAGCAGTTATTTCTCGAATATTTTAAGGATTTTAGAGGGTGATCAGATTTATTAGAACAACTGATTGAATTTTGTTGACAAAATTAGGGGTAATTGAAGTTTAATAGAGTGATTGAATTATTAAGGTATTTACAGGAGAAAGATACATTTGTACATCATGTATGTAATGTGGTTTTTTGTTAGCCCACCATCACCAGATGGTGGGCTGTTCAAATCACTTTTCGTCCATGGTCCGTCGTCTGTCGTCTGTCGTCCGTCCGTCCGTAAACAATTCTTGTTATCGCGATTTCTCAGGAACTATTGCATGGATCTTTCTCAAATTTGGTACACAGGTTCCCCTCGGGGTCTAGTTGTGCAAGATACCTTTTCCTGTCTGATTCGAAAATCCAATATGGCTACAAGGCGGACATCTTGGATTTCCCCATGAAACTTTGTTATCGCAATTTCTCAGGACCTACTTCATGGATCTTTCTCAAATTTGGTACACAGGTTCCCCTTGGGATCTAGTTGTGCAAGATATCCTTTCGGTCCGATTTGAAAATCCAATATGGCCACAAGGCGGCCATATTGGATTTCCCCATGAAACTTTGTTATCGCGATTTTTCAGGAACTACATGTACTGCATGGATCTTCTCAAATTTGGTACACAGGTTCCCCTTGAGGTATAGTTGTGCAAGATACCTTTTCTGGTCCGATTCGAAAATCCAATATGGCCACCAGGCAGCCATCTTGGATTTCCCAATGAAACTTTATCGTGGTTTCTCGGGAAGTACTGCATGGATCTTTTGTCAAATTTGGTACACAGGTTCCCCTTGGGATCTAGTTGTGCAAGATACCCTTTTCAGTCCGATTCGAAAATCCAATATGGCCACCAGGCGGCCATCTTAGATTTCCTCATGAAACTTTGTTATCATGATTTCTCAGGAACTACAGTGTGGATCTTTCTCAAATTTGGTACACAGGTTCCCCTTGTGGTCTAGTTGTGCAAGATACCTTTTTCGGTCCGATTCAAAAATCCAATATGCCCACCAGGCGCCATCTTAGATTTCCCCATGAAACTTTGTTATCATGATTTCTCAGCAAGTACTGCATGGATCTTTTTCAAATTTGGTACACTGATTCCCCTTGTGGTCCAGTTGTGCAATATACCTTTTTTGGTCCGATTCGAAAATCCAATATGGCCACCAGGCGGCCATTTTAAATTTCCCCATGAAATTTTGTTATCGTGAATTCTCAGGAACTACTGCATTGATCTTTGTCAAATTTGGTATTCAGGTTCCCCTTGTGGTCTAGTTGTGCAAGATAGCTTTTCTGGTCCGATTCCAAAATCCAATCACCTGGCGTCCATCTTGGATTTACTTCATGAAATGTTTTTATTGTCATTTCTCAGGAAGTACTGCATGGATCTTTCTCAAATTTGGTACACAGGTCCCACATGGGGCCTAGTTGTGCAAGATACCTTTTTTGGTCCGATTCAAAAATCCAAGTTACGCTTCAAATTAATATGATATTCCCGAGTTGTGGCGTTGCATCACAAGAGTCGGCAGATCAAACGGTGGGGCATATGCTATATATTTACTATAGAGAATATCCATACCTTCACCTTCTATATCAAGGAGTTCAAATGATTCCGAATTAAAATGTATTTCTTCAAATTTTAAATCAGTTTACTCCATGCTGTTGCAAGTGAACTGCTCTATTGTTTCGTCTGCCGACAGGCCGGCTACAAGAAGGGATGTCACTCTTGTGACATAACGTCACAACTCGACAACTGTAGACTACTGTGTGTTTCGATCCAAGAGAGATAATCAGAATTCAGACACTTTCAAAGTTTCAACATTCAAGGCTCTTTTTCTCCGGGAATCCGATCCTCTTATTATTCCCGTAAATTCGCCATACGCGAATCCAAGTGGATTCCCGTAACATCAAGTCAAATTAAAAATAATTGTATACTTTTAATCCTCTTGAAAATGACACAAACTTAATTGATTATCTTCGACGATCAGTGAAACAGGAAGTCCAAAACTCGCTCCAAGCACCTTATCCACCAAATTATCGGACTACATGTATTTGCGTATACAGCAACGAAATTAAGCCTGCCATAAAGTAATGCACTAAAGGGAGACAATTCTTCCGTAACTGCAGTACCGGTTAACAAAGAATATTGGCAGTTCGTTGCAAATTACTGATGCTGTCACTATTCATATCAATCGAAATAATCACAAGATCTCTTCCCATGTGTAAATATGAATTCGTTTGCCTTTTATTGCGTTTACGGTGAAGTAATTACAATTCATGTGAAATTTTCACGCACATTTTCCGGACTCCATGCTGGTTCTAAATTTTAACGATCACGTATAAAGTCTCTCTGTTTCTTCTTCAATAATTCCGAAAGTCACGATGAGCGTGGAGAAGGACTCACTTTCTGAGAAAGGAAAGCCGATTTCAGTTTATTCCTGTGAATTATGGCCGAAAGATATAAAAGAGACTATAAAATTGGATTCCCGCGGATTCCCGTGTGACTAAATTACGGGAATCCATTTGGATTCTGGTTAAATTTGACGAAAAACAAGCCCTGAACATTACTGCACGGACCGGATCACTTCAGTATCAAGTTTGTACCATCTAACTATTTTCGAGCATGTATGTTAAAATAGATATCTCAAACTAGCCCAGTAAACAGAACAGAATTAGCATTCGTTCCTAATTATAAAGTCTTAAGTACATGTATGTTTCATGACTCCTGCCAAAGTGTCAAAGAGACACCACCACCACCCTTCCCCCCTTCTCCAGTGAAGAAAAAAAAATTACTACAAAACGAAGACGAAGGATCCTCCGGACATTCAGTTTCAGACTAACTTTACTCATTTTACTTATACTATAACAACCGACATAAAGTACAGTTTCTAGAAATCTTGAAACTCCTGAAACTTAGACAGATAATATCTCGGTGTTTCCCAGTGTCCCTTTTTCGATCTTTTTTGCTCAAATTCGAAAATTCTGCAAACAAAATTACAAATACATCGTTTGTTCTTAGTAACAATGGACAAAAAGATCCTCTTGTCATTAGCTTACAATTATCGGACAATGGTGGGCGCCAAGATCCTTCAGGATCTCTCGTTTTATACATATTGTTACAGTCCATGTAGATGATCCAACAATACAACTGGTGAAATTATGTTGTAGACAAATGGTTTCCTTATTCTAAACTTTAACCTTCAGCATTTGAGAAAGCTCAAAAATGGGAAAACATCAACTCCTTATCAATGGATTCATCTTTACGTCTTTATTTAAAATGACGTATTATATCTAAGTACATGTATGACCTTTAGCATTATCAAGTACATATAGGCCTACATTGTATACTGATAAAAGAGTAAAATCATTATTCACATTTAATTGCCCAAATCCATACCTTTCCAAAAATATATAACATCTGTTCCCGTTGTTATGGCAATCGAATTGAACAAAAACTTTAAAGGTACATGTTTGACAATTTTCTATGGAAGAGATGTTCAATAGGCAACTGCTACATACATGTATCTAATTAACTTCTTGTTCCAGGAGTTGTCTTGCATTCTTTAACTGTTCCTCATGTCTGTATCATGTGTGGCTTGTCTGTATCTGTGTGAGCTGCCAATCACCCATACAGAGATCATTTGAGTGTGTGGGTGTCCATATCTCACACACTGATGGAAATTGTCAGTTTTTAAGGCTGCTGCATAGCGCGCAGCCTTATTGCATCAGCTTGGTCTCATGGGGGCAAAAATTGCCTTGTCCGCAAGATTGCGAAAAAACAAAGCAGAGTTGAGACTTACCGTCACAGGGCCAAATGTGGAGAAGATATTGAACTAGAAATTCGTAACAATTTGGGCTGTCTCAGATGAACGGAAGTCTGTCTTTCAAGCCCAAATTGTTAGTATAAAGTTCTGAACCGGAAGTTCAAAATCCAAAATCCAGGAAGAAAAACTGCGTGGAAACGTCTTTGCGCATACTGCAAAATGGGCTCTCGCGAGACTTTTACGAGAGCTGTGTGAAAGTGATCTCCCTTTATGTGCTGTGGTTAGCGAATGCTTGAAAGGCAAAACTAATGGATAAATAAAAAGAACTGCATCAGATTGACTGGCACGATTGTTCAGCCTATATTACTATCGATTGTTCATGCCTGGCAACATTCGATAACTAAACGGAACTAAACCAGAACAAGCGGAGTGATTCCTACGTTTTATCTTTGCGGAGAATAAAAGCTGAATAATACTTTGTCACTGAGTATTTTAATCGGAAGAAAATCGTGCTTGCCAACACGGGCAGCTAACACATGAACATGAATGTTGCGTTGCCCGTGCCGATTTTGACTTGCTCCAGACACGCTAACATAGCACGCTATGAGCTAGTAAAAACAACAACAACAACAACAATTATTTTGCTTGATTATTTGTCATGACAATTCAACATTTTCATTTGGGAACTCGACTTATCTCTTGAAGAAGTCAATATTTATCCACTATAACACAAATTTTTTGGCGCGTATTTGGAGCGCATTTTCCCATCAATAAAAAACTCAATTGTTTGGGGCAAAACTCAATTTCAAAAAATTTCAGAAAAATTCAAGTTTTTAATCTGGGTTACCAGATGAAAAAGTGACTAAAACCCCCTGCTGCTATGATATTTGAGAAAATATCGTTCCAACAAATTTAATCTCATAATTGAACCTTTTGTTGACATGTACGTTACACTTAACTCCCTAATAGTGGAACAGTCTGGTGAGAGAAATGAGCCCACCGAGTCAACATCCATCTTAGCTTGATGAGGGCATTTCACGTTTCAGTTAACACTGCCCTTAGCTTCACGCTATGATTCGGCATGTATTCCACACGGTGCCACCTCTCAGCTGCAAAGGATATATTTCTGGAGGGACATAATCCTGTTCGAAAGTTGTTCCTGAGGCATCAAGTCACATGCCCGCCGCATTTAAACGAGCTAATGAAATTATCTGTATTTAAATATTTTGACCTGGGCATCTCAGACATGTCAGTCTCACTTGAGTGCAGAGGCTGGGAGATTCTATGCGAGACAAAAACGAAGTTGTGCGAATCAGCTATTTTAGTTCTCACTCTAATGGTGCATGCTTCTTTGTTTTTCTGAAGAAAAATCATATTACAAACAACCTTACCTATTTCAAAAAAATAAAATCGGCGACAGTTCACAGGAAAATGATATGCTTTTTATTTTGTGATAGGGGCATTTCGAGGCCCACCAAGGGATCATTTCAGTCGATGGCTTTATGGAGGTGTGTCTTCGTTTTATGAATGTGATTGCGCCGTTGTCGGATCTCACGGGACCAATCGGATGTGACCAATTGGGAAATGCCCTAATATACTCAGATATCACCCATTACTGCATGGCTATGAGCAGAAGTTTCTACGTATGATCGTGCCATGCGTTAGGATGATGATCAATATCATGAAGTGAGGACATTGATCTTGGCAATGCAGAGCTAGAGGAAGGAGATAAATCAACGTCTCCCGATCTAGAGAAAAAAAAACATAAAAAAAAACGTGTGTTCAAATGACAATATGGTAATAAAAAAAGTTTCAGTAGGGGTGACAAGCTGAAGTACCAGGAATACAAGTAAAAAAAAATAGTTACTTCTGGACGGTACTTTCAAAAACCTGAACGGATTCTTTGCAGATTTGGTATGTGGATAACTTTGCACAGGATATCATTTGAGATTGCTTTCCATGCGTACTGAATGTTAAGGTTCCAAGCCAAATCAGTAATTTCAACGTCGGTGGACTTCAGACGCTCTGGTTTTCATTAAAATCTTCTCTGAAGCATCAAATTAATTAATGGAATAAATTATCAAATTATTGTACTTCGTACATTTCATCCTGTTATGACTGTCAAAGGTAACTAAAGCATAACCTATACACATGATCAAATAACACAACCTATACACATGATCAAATTTGGGAAATAGGAAAAACTATGTATTTCTAAAGATCACAGTCAAACATGAAAACCATAAAATCACACAGATAACGGCAGCCTTTCGAAGTCCACGAGTTCTAGTTTTATTGGTGTCCATAGGTAATTTCCACTAGCAAGATCTTGGTATAGCCTATAGTATTGGACCCATCTACGGAGGGCCAATGATCGGCTGATGCAGCAACAACATTTTCCCAGTTAGACGCCAGATTTTGAAATCAAAAACGAGACCGTCATCAGTCAACTGAGACAGTCACGTGGTTGTGTATGAAGATTGGGGTGGCTCCTATATATAGTGATCCAATGAGAATGCTCATCTTAGTTTAAAATGGCGGGGTCGAAATGAACAATCACTGAAGGGGAGACAGCTGGAACAATACACTATCACTGTCCGTTAATATCTTGATTTAACAGAGAGTACTACAGTCTAGATCTTGGTACCTCTCCCTGATTGGCTAGAGCTACTGGTGATAGTAAACGGACACATGTGCGAATGATGTATTTCATGCACATGTACTATATCAATAAAGTGAAAGTGTACTGTCCTTTGTACATCTATGTACATGTAGTATTCCATTAAATTGAAACTGAAAGTGTACTGTCCTTTATCATGTTTAAACATGTACATCTTTCATTATCACTCTCACACAGTTTCATGTTTATTGGTGTAGAGTACATGTAAATCATTAGACAGGTTTATGCCGTTTGGACATGTAACCAATTCTTGCCGTGTTCATGAATCCAGTCCCTGTGCTGTGGATTAATGTGCTCATATGAAGGCTTTAGTGGGTGTGAATTGGATGGCCTTTATTACTTGTTTTCCTTGCGATGATTGACTGTGAGCTCATTGATCCATGTAAAAACCCCTCCTGAGATCTCCTGTTTGCGCCCGAAGTAATCGAGCCCCTACTTGGCCATCGAAGCATGTGCTAAAAACGTCCGTTAAATCAACTCCATTTGTTTGGCGTACAGCGAAAGCCAGGTTTCTCTGTTGACAAAAAAGGTTATCAGATTCAACGTTGAATCGATCTTTTTCTGCGGAGCAAATCAATGATGTCTGCAGATTCTTTGATACTAGAGAAAAAGGAACTCAAATATTGATCACTAGATATCTTTATCGGTAACTATGATACTGTTTATAGCGTTCATGTGTTTGATGTTCTTCCTTGCTACAACCAGTAACATTTTACTGTGAAGACATGAAACGGTGAAGGATTTAAACTTTGGACAACCTATATCATGTACATTGAACCATAGTACACAGGGAATAGGCTGGTTTGTGGACATTTCTACAATGTAAATATCCCTTCATTGCATCACTCGAAAATCACAGGAAAGCTCATCTTTTGCAGCTGAACTTGTTATATTCTTGATTGTTCCGCCAAAACTCTACCCCTCGGCCAGTATTGACCAAAGGGGTATTGCCCATCTGTCTGTCTGTCCTTCGACGATAACACAATATCTCTTGTAGGAATATAGCCATGGTCTCCAAATTCATACATGTGCAGCAGTTGCAGCTGGCAATGGAACAGAAGCGTATTGAAGATGATCAACCGTGACCTATTTTATGAAATCAAATTACATTTTAAAAATGGTTTTGATAATATTAGCATATCTCTTTAAGGATTATAACTAGCCTTTTTAAATGTGAACTGAAAAGCTTTCCAAATGTTCCAATTCCATAAAACAAGAACTTCTATAGTTGTTACAAATATGTGTGGTAATAGTTCTGTGGGTTATTGTTTTATTTTGGGTATATGAGAAATAAAAACTTACCACCATAAAACGAGAGCGAGAACTTTTAAAAACGTCATCGCTTGCCTCCCGTCATGACGTTATAGTGGTCCTCGCTCATTTATCCGACGTAGCATGACGTCACATTTAAATTAAACTTGAATGAAGGAGACCGCTATATCATAACGTTCTACAAACCAAGAGGGACAAGCGATGCAAGTTTTCAAGATGGATTTATAACAGGATAACTTAAATATTGTTATTAGTACAATTTTGCAAAATATATTTGCCCCAAAAACTTATAAAAGTTATGTCACATAAGACAAGATGTATATAAGCAACATTTTAGATAAAATTAAAAGCTTTGCAGTTCACCTTTAAATTTATACCACAGATGCATAGATCTACTTCTTGACTTGATCTTTATTTAAGATGACTGACCTTGACCTATATTCTCAAGGTCAAATAATACATTAACCGATGATGCAGTGTTGTTAGTACACCTCTTCATACGTGCACATTGGCCAGAATTATTTTGAACATGATTGACCTTGACCCATTGTCCATATATGTTAATGCTGTTACATGTGGCACAATATATCTTCAGGCTTAAGAGCTAGCTTTGCTAGATTTACACCACAAATGCAATTTTGTGAACGGATCCCAACTCGGTTGAAGTATACTGACCTTTTTTCTAAGACCAAAATACCATAAGGTAAAAGTAAGTTTGTCTGTCCACCATAATCCATTGATGTTATCACCATACATTTTGATGCAGCTGAACATTGGACTACATGCATATATGTATGACCAAACATGCATCTGAATCCCAACAGCTGAGAGGTTTGGGTTCCATTGAGCTATTGACATGTATGTTAATGACTTAGACAATGCAAAACACAATGGACATCACCATTGTACCCTTCCCACCCCCCCCCCCCTCCCTCCACCCAGCCCACCACAATACCTTTCAGTCTAACGTCCGTTTGTCAAATTATATCTGAACTTTTATCACTATTCTGAAGACTCGTGACAGCTACTACTTGTTCATGCTGTCTATATGTCTGTAAATTTGTAGTACTTAGAATAATCTCGGGTCTGCTAAAGCTGCCTATTGATATATGTGTCTAATATACCTTTTGTCTTGCAGGTACATAAATGGGTGAATGCAGAGTCGATGCTAGAGAAATGTTATATTGGTAAACTGAGCACAGATTCACCAAAGAGAAGAGGTTAGTTATGTAAACCATGCATTATTAACACATGGCAGTGTGACTAACGTCACAGGACCTACGAAGTACAGTAGGCATTAGGACTCGAACGCGAACTGAACTCTTGAAAATCCCCACCCCCAGTTGAAATCCTGCCTATATTAAGATGGGCACCGCCCAAGTCAGAATCGCCAGTGATTTTCATCAAAAATCACCAGAAATTTTCATCAAAAGTAGGTCAGCTCAGAACTTGTTGGTAACAGTCTCCTAATGCGCCTTCATTCCAAAATAAATAACGATCGCCGATTTAATTTTACAATTTTTTAATTAAAGGAAACAGATTGAATAATATAGGTTCAGTAGATTTCAAGCTTTACGTGTGAAAATACATTTACATCTCTTTAATGGTTTTCAGTGCCCTTGTACAGGATCAAAACAACTTTTGAATCACATTATTTTCCCAACAATACAACAAATTTTTATATATAGTACTATAGTAGAAAGGTAGCATTTATGTAGTTTACGGTAATTCAACTCAAGACCAACACCTTCTATGCACAAGATAATAATGATTCTATGTCATTCTCCTGGGCATAACCGGTACAAAGACGAATAAATAGCGTCTCTACATCACGTTGTTATCTAGATATATGAGACAACACATTTTGGGCATCGGCAATCTGATGAATGTACTATTCCGGTTTTCTTGTTTCACATTATATTCTATGGCGGTTGATCGGTGATTTTCTTCATTGATAAACGTTAAACCACCTCAGCTTCGTTGTGCGAATCGGAATTGCTGTGACATACCAACACACTCCGTGGCAGTGATTCTGTATCCCCTAATCAAGGAATCAAAATGGATCAAGATTTGAAATGACAAGAGAAATTTAGACATATTTTGTTTACACATGTAATTTTTTGTTCAAATTATATCCAAGTGTGATATATAGTCAATATTCAAGAGGTACAACAAAAACCCCAAAGTATGTCCTCATATTTTCACATCCATGCCAAGAAATACTGCATTGAAAAGGGTCCATTTAGCCTACCCTGTTTTATCGCTCTAATCAGCAAATGGCGGGGTCATATTTCTGCTGTCAAAATTGTATTTCCCTCCAAAGTCTTAACCCTTGAATCCAAGTCACACACTCTCTGTTTAATAGGGCCATGTGGCATACAGTGGAAAGGGGATCAATGACAGGGTATTTTTAGCAGCAGTGGGTAATTTGACCTGAATGTGGTCAATGATGAAGTGTTTAGATGTGAAATAGGATACACGTTAAAGGCTACAGTTTACATACACAATGTATATCTATAACAATATACTGAAGTGTTAATTATAAATCTAATTTTAATCAGAATTATTTCAGATCAGAACTGGCTGGTAACAATGCCCTAATGCACGTTTATGCCAAAAATCAAGGTTCTAATGTCAACGGTTCTCCTTATTTTGCCGACGAAAGGATTTGGATGGACTGACTGACTGACTGACTCATTACCGGACAATTTGCGATCTGTAGCCTACTTCGTAGGAACATGTATACATAATTGGAGTTTAGCGTGACTGTGTGGTATTATCTCTGTTTTATTTTAAGCTTATCGAACCGACAGTGCCGACTGGTAAGTGCCTTACATGTACTGTCCATCATCTACATGTAGCTGTGCACTGTCATTTATACCCCTCGGGAGGGTGTTGTCAGCGTCCTCTGTGTGTCTGCCTGTCGATCCAACTGGCTTACAAGTGGGCACGACATCTCAAGAGGGTTTATAGCCAGACATTTTAAAGTTATGTCACATATGCAGCTAGTGATGGGCCAGAAACCTGTTGCATATCATTCACCGACCTTGACCTATTTTTTCAAGGTCAATTCTATTATTTGCAGTAGTTTTAGGGAGCTTCTTGAAATTAGGAACTGAGTTCCCTGGTACATGTAGGGATGGCATATGCCGGTTACTCAAATGGGATACACCATGCCCAGTTTGGAGTTCTGATCTGGATGGATTAGAGTTCCAGTTAGGCAGTTCCCCCCATGCAGCTGCATGGTATGGCATAAGCCATCATTTGTCTGCCGAGTTCCAAACTGTATGGCATGGAGTTCCTATGAGTTCCAACACGGCGCACCATGCCACTCTGTTTGGAATGCCTTATGCTAGTTCCTAGTATGCCCCAATTTCAAGAAGCTCCCTTAGAAGGATTAAAGTTACATGTAGGGTCACCAAATTCATATTACATTATGCAACTGGTGAATAACTAGAATACCTTGACCTAGATTTTCAAGATCATATACTGTTTACTATGATATAACATGAAGAAATATAGCCAGACTGTGGCAACAAATGGTCAAGAAGTGTATTGAAAATATTTGACCTTGACCTATTTCGACCAGGAGGTCAGATTCTATGTAGTACGATATTTCATGATGGTTTATGTCTATACGTTGTCCAAATTATACCCCATATTGACTTCATAGACGTCAAAATATTCAGGGGTTTTTTCTCGCTGAATTGAGTTTTGTCCAATCAATGTCTCCTAGCATTTTACCCCTTTCTTGTGTAATATACTAATACATTAGCAATAGCATTTTTGCCAGAATTGAGTTTTTCATAAGTTTTACGTGATTCTTGGCTTCTCTATTGAGTTTTTGAGTGAAGTTTACAGCCTATTAACGGTAGTAAGATGTGACTTCTATGAAACCCTGACAA